>JACEFZ010026242.1:0-155000 GCA_014155875.1 Cepaea nemoralis
ATACTGAGTATATATTATAAATACTGAATACATTCAAAGATAACAATGTAAATAATATAAATCTTCTGTCTTTGATTCTCCGTGATATAAAACAATAACAAATTATACTACCTACCTGATTTCAAAAGACAATACTTTACTTCTTGTGAAAATTTTGTTATTTTTGTGTGTTGTACTTGGCAGAAGTAACCTTCTGCCACTACAATGCTCAGAGATTGAAAGCCAAGACCAAAATTAGGAGGGTACTGACGAGAGAGTTGCTTTTTGCAGATGATGCTGCAGTTACGACCCACTCTGAGGAAGAATTGCAATGTCTACTATCCGCATTCTCCAATGATTGTTCTGAATTTGGTTTAACAATTAGCAAAACGAAGACACAGATTATGTCACAAGGTGCACATGGGGTACCATCAATCTTTATTGACAATGCCGAACTAGAGATGGTAGACCATTTTACATATCTAGGATCAGTGGTAAATAGCAAATTATTCCTAGATCAGGAAATCAACATCCGGATTGGTAAGGCAGCAACAACAATGAACAGGTTAAGAAAAAGAGTCTGGGAGAACAGGAAGTTTACTGCCAAAACAAAAGTCCTTGTCTATCAAGCCTGTGTCCTTAGTACTCTTCTTTATGGCAGTGAAACCTGGACAACTTACTCACACCAAGAGAAACGTTTAAACAGCTTTCATATGCGGTGTCTGCGAAGAATTCTTGGTATTACGTGGCAAGACAAAATCACAAATACTGAAGTATTGGAAAGATCAGGTTGTGTGACGGTTTATTCCATGCTCAGTCTTCGTAGATTTAGATGGATAGGACATGTTAGGAGGATGGATGATGGTAGAATACCAAAGCACATCTTTTTTGGTGAATTATAGATGGGTAAGAGATCTCAGGGTCGACCTCTACTACGATACAAAGATGTGTGTAAGCGGGACATGATTGATACAGGCATTGATAATGCACATTGGGAGCAAGTCGCTGCTGAACGTGTTGCATGGAGGGCAAACATCAGAAATGGAATAAAAACAAAGGAGAAAATTATTGCAGATAAGTCACACACTGAGCGTGTGAGGCGTAAGATGGTGCATGATGGTGGAAATGACCACATGCTCACATGCACCCACTGTGAACGGACATTTACAGCGCGAATTGGCCTTATCAGTCACATTCGCTACCGCCATAGGTAAAAGTTATTATGCCTTTTTAAAGCACAAACTATCGTCTATCAAGACGGCAAGGTGCCGATGATTTGGGCAATCTTGAGCATAGCCTACGATGGGTAGCGTTTGTGATATTCTGTTGTGATAATTTGGTGTGTCCAGTGTGTGCCGCGTGGTTACACACCCGCTTCACACGCGTGATCCGGGACTGTTTCCGGATCCGGTCAGGGATATGCACTACTGACGAGCTCAAACGAGGGCGAAACTCGAGTATAGTGCTTCCATATTGACGTGGATAGGCCTTAGGTTCATACCAGAATGCGATCGGCGTTGCCAGTAGTGGGTTGTGCTCAATATTTAAATTATATATATATATATATAAAAAATAAATACTGAGTATATATTATAAATACTGAATACATTCAAAGATAACAATGTAAATAATATAAATCTTCTGTCTTTGATTCTCCGTGATATAAAACAATAACAAATTATACTACCTACCTGATTTCAAAAGACAATACTTTACTTCTTGTGAAAATTTTGTTATTTTTGTGTGTTGTACTTGGCAGAAGTAACCTTCTGCCACTGAGTACTTGCCAGAAAGAATAAACGCAACCTTCGCACTGTACAAGATGAAACGGCTTACTCATCGAAATCTTGAATTTTGAAATGGATTTGTATGACTGTGGCTCAAAACGATATTACTTTGAAAAGCAGAAACCATCCTTAGTTCCTGTCAATCAATAATGAGGAAAAGCCTGGCCTGTTAGACCTATTAAGAATGGCCCGACCGGGATTCGAACCCGGAAAATCTTCACTACATTCAAAGATGTCAGTCATCCTCTTGACTACCGAGCCTGACAGTCAGATGTTATATTCAAAATATTACACTAAACCCAATGTAGGCTAGTTTTTAACAGCCTTGAGATTTCTAGTACGTGATATTTGGAATAAGATACCCGACATTATTTTCCCCCCACTGTTTGTGGGTTTTTAAAATTTTTTATGGTACTTCAATTTTAATTCACCGCAAACAAAGAAGAATCCCTTCGAGCCTCATTTGCATCGCTCCGGCAATCATTTTTCCGGTTTAGTGTTCGGTGGACTGCTAGACCGATCGATGGATGTTTTTTTAGTTTTGGGCCCGTAGGGCCCTCACTGTCAACGACAGTGAGGGCCCTACGGGTCCAAAAACTTAAAAACATCCATCGATCGGTCTAGCAGTCCACCGAACACTAAACCGGAAAAATGATTGCCGGAGCGATGCAAATGAGGCTCGAAGGGATTCTTCTTTGTTGCGGTGAATTAAAATTGAATTACCAATTTTATATATACAAATAACCTTATAAGTTATATAGTGTTGATTTGTGATGTAGTTGTTGATGATGGTATTACGTGAGGTAAAAATTACTACAAAATCAATTCTTGTAGTTAAGTTAGTTCACCTAAATTGTTGTCAATGAAAAATGGGTACGCGGTTTCCACATAAAGATATTTGTTGGTCTTGTATTTAAATCTGGCATTTTTATATGTTTTCATTTTCTTTTTAACCTTACTGGAAGTACTTACCCAGTGGGCATGTAATTTGATAGCATTACATTTAGGGCCACCAACCGTTTCACCGATGTATCTATCGAAACTACAAATTACCGGGAAAGTGCCATCTAAGTATGCTTTCCTATCTTTCAAATTCAGAGGCGCCAAAGCGTAATATATTAGTTTTTTAATTTGGCTGGGATCATCTGAGTAAAAATAACTATTAATATCACGGTCACGAATTTTCTCAAACCTTTGCATCATTTTAGTTTTGTCATATAAACAATGCCGGTCCATAATGTGGTCTATATCGATATCTGTTCTAAATAACGGATGTCTTCTGTTTAAAGGTGAACTCGGGAGGGGCATGGTGTTGAACTGAATAATTTCCTTAGGGTGATTGTTGTAGCAACACAGGCCAACAAATATCTCTGCTAGCAATTTACGCCATGGATAACCTACATTAAAGTGAGTCGACGTAGCCTCGTGTAAAGTAAGATTATACTTCCACTTATTATCATCTACCCGAACTAAACATAAGTCAAGTTGAATAGATAAAACCCCGCTTTCGGTAATACATACTTTTAGTCGCACATCAAAACACTGAAATGTTAATGAATTCATCAATGTCCAGGAGGATAGTAGGTCATGTGGAAACGTAGCGCACAACACGAATTCGTCTGGTTCGTGTTTACGGTATTCATAATATGGTTTGTCTTTGCGACTTCTAATCTTATTTAAGATTATTGGCTGCAAGTCAAACCATTTAAATGATGGGGAGTGTTCCAACTCTAGATCTCTGAGTAAGCACATTGTCATCTTATACGTACGAAGGTTGCGTTTTCTTTCTGAATTCTCTATTGAGTAAGCACTTACCTCAGTATATATAGGCAGAAACGAAAACTTAACCCAGCTCACGGATTGGGTACAAGCAGAATGCGTAATCAGCCTGCAGCAGGCATTGGATAAGACCAGTGGGCTGTTATGCAGATGGTATGCGTTCCTAGAATTGACAATGATTCCTGGTAAGAAGCAGCTACTTCTGCCATTTTTCCATAGCCTTTTTGTTTTTACCAGAGAGACGAAGACATAGGTCCCCTCTGCTGTGTGTCCACCGTGACGAGGTAGAGGGGCTTGTGCGTCCCAATGACCCCAAGAGCTATGCCGACGGTAGCACAGCTACTGGTAGGGTCACCCATGTCGGACAGGTCAAGGGAGAGGGACCAGACGAAGAGACACACAAACCTGCTGCCTTGTAGGTAGACTGGGGACAGTCAAAGGCTAGGGAAAGCACCCCGAATACATGCTTGTCGAAATCGGATGTACTGAGCCACAGGCTTGACAAAGCAGTGCAACGTAAAACCTGCTGCCTTGTAGGTAGACTGGGGACAGTCAAAGGCTAGGGAAAGCATCCTGAATAAATGCTTGTCTAAATCGGATGTACTGAGCCACAGGCTTGACAAAGCAGTGCAACGTAACTTAATTCATGATGTCACAAATCAAAATTAATCGTTATGGTGCTAATCCCGTGAAGTCCCATCAGGCGGCGATAGTGCCGGGCCCCCTGCCTCGAGGGGGTCCACCCATGATTACTGGTGGTCACCTTCCCCTGTGCTGTGGAGTCAAGGCACAGAGGAGTAGGTTAAGAGCTATTGACCAAATACCCCGGACACTCAACATACTACAGTGGAATGCCGAAGGAGTTTACAAGAAGAAAGACTCCCTAACACAGCGTCTTCATAAAGATAGAATAGATGTGGCATGCATTCAAGAGACACACCTCAACGCCAATCACAAATTCTCAGTCAGAGGATATCAGGCCACACGTTTCGACCGCGAAGGACACAAAGGAGGAGTTCTAATACTTACACGAAATACAATACCTTGCAGCGAAGTATCTGTGATCTCTGACAACCAAACGGAAATTATAGGTGTTGATATAATGATAAAGGACGTGAAAATAAGAATCTACAATCTGTATAGCCCAGCAAATAAGGACCTTACACTCTCAAACATGAAAATAACTGACACAAACTGCATTATTGTCGGAGACTTTAATAGCCGTTCAGAAAGATGGGGATACCCAGATACTGACAAAAGAGGAGATGAATTGGAGGACTGGGAAATAGACTCAAATCTCCATATACTCAACAAAGCGGATGACACACCGAGCTTCTACTCCAGAAGATGGCTTACCACTTCTACTCCAGACTTAACTTTCTGCACAGGAGACATCCTCCACAAAATCGATCGCCATGTGCTGGACCAATTAGCAGGTAGTGACCACAGACCAATCAAGCTTGTAATGAATATGGAATATGTTCCACAGGAGCAAAAGCCCTTGCCCCGCTGGAATTACAAACGAGCAGATTGGGACAGATTTGCCATACTAACAGACAAATATTGTGAAAACATAAATACACGATATGGCAACATAAAACAAATGGTGGAAAGTCTAAACAGAGCGATAATACAGGCAGCCACTGAGTCCATTCCAAGAGGAGCAAGGAAAAATTACATACCATACTGGACTGAAGAACTACAAAGTTTGGAGGACAAAGTTGAAGATGCCAGGAAGACAGCAGAGAGAGAACAAACAATTGAAGCGAATATCTCTCTCAAAGCCATCTCAGCAAAATATAAAAGAACAGTAAATCAAACAACAAGAGATTGTTGGAGGGAAAAAACAGAAAACCTGAATTTTGACAGAGATGGAAACAAACTGTGGAAACTAGTGAAAGCCATGAACAATGAAGGACCTAGAAACACACAAATAACAATTAAACAAGGAAATACCTTGCTTACAGGAAAAAAGGCTGCAAAAGCACTAATGGAACACTATGCAAATGCAAACCACATTGATATTACAACCGAACAGAAGAAAGCAATCAAAGACAAACAGATACATCACCCCGGGAAGGTTAACCCGGTCAACAAATGCCCGCAGAAGTCGGATGTGTCGGCCTGACGGCGCAAGAACACAGCTCTGCTGTAAACAGGCACAACGCAGTCACATCCGAAAAAAAAATCCGGATGAACGAAGAAGAAGAAGAAGAAAACAAATACATCATAGAAATACAGAGACAGCAGCAGAATATATGATGGCAAATCTAACAATGGAAGAAATGGAACAGGCAATGAATACCCTAAAAAGAAGAAATCACCAGGAAAGGATGGAATCACAAATGAAATGCTAATAGGACTAGGCACCAAGGCAAAGAAGAAACTACTAGCAGTCCTAAATAACATCTGGAAGAGAGGAATAGTCCCACAGGCATGAAATGAAGCTATACTAATACCAGTCCCAAAGAAAGGAAAAGACCTGGAAGAACCAAATGGCTATCGACCTATCAGTCTACTTAGCTGTGTAGGAAAATTAATGGAACGCATTATCAATGGCAGGCTAACATGGCATCTGGAAGAAAATAAACTCTTAACACCACACCAAGCAGGATTCAGAAAGTACAGATCCACTGAAGATCAAATAACCTATATAGCTCAGGAAATAGAGGATGCCTTCCAAGAGAAAAAGCACACACTAGCAGTCTGGATAGATTTAGAAAAAGCATTTGATAAAGTATGGAAGGAAGGACTGAAAGTAAAACTGCAAAAAATGCATGTTTGTGGAAAAATGTATAAATGGATCAGCCACTACCTTGAGAACAGAACTGCCAGGACAAAAGTACAAGGAAAAACAAGCAAAATGATGCTGTTGGAGCAGGGTGTCCCCCAAGGAGGAGTTCTTTCACCAACATTATTCCTAGCATATATAAATGACATCACAATCAAATTTTCCAGCCAGAGTACACACATCCTCCTTTGCAGATGACCTAGCCATATGGACATCTGAAGAATATATTAGTACAGCTGAACAGCAGAATACAGCAAGCCTTATTAGCGCTAGAGGACTGGTCAAAATCATGGCTAGTGAAGATAAGTGAGGAGAAAACAACATGCACAGTGTTCTCCCTCTCAAATAAAACTCAGCAACCTAAGCTGGTATTGAATGGAAAAATATTGCGCCATGAAGAAAATCCAAACTATCTAGGAGTCACCTTTGATCGTCGCCTGACATGGAAGACACAGGTTGAGAAAAATCGAACAAGAGCAAGGCAGAGAATGGCAATCATGAAAAAGCTTGCTGGTACAACGTGGGGAGCAGATGAGAAAGTTCTCAAGAAGTTATATACTGGACGGGTGAGGCCAGTACTGGAATATGGCATTGCAGCTTGGGCAACAGCAGCTAAGTCAAACTTTAACAAAATAAGTAGAGTCCAAAACCAAGGAATGCGAATCATAACTGGAAGCCTGAAGACAACGCCTATTAATGAACTAGAAAAGATCACTTGTTTACAACCAATGCAGGATAGAAGAGATAGCAGAGCCCAGCAACAAGCAGAAAAATTTAGAAGATTGACAGACCACCCTATGTACAACAGATTTAATGGTTTTGGAAAGGGAAGACTGAAGCGTAGCAACTTTGTAGAAACTGCAAAACGAAGGATTAGGGCAGATCCTATACTTAACATATCAACAGTCAAGCCCATTTACAATGCACACAACTTCCCAGCTTGGAGATAGCAGTAATTGCCTGAGATGATAGAAAACATTCCTGGTATTGAGAAAAAGAACACTCAGAATGAAACCGAAAGAAGAAAAATAACCCTCAACTACATAAAAGAACATTACCCAAGCAGCAATTGGACCCATGCATATACAGATGGATCAGCCAAAGATTCAATTAAAAATGAAGGAGGAGGAATTCTCCTTAATTTAAAAAATGGAGTGATAAAAACACAGTCAGTGGCAACTGGAAAATTTTCAAGTAACTTCAAAGCGGAGGTAGAGGCTTTGAAAACTGCAGCAGAAATGCTCTTGATGGAGGAAAATAAAGAGAAGCAAATAGCTATCTTCACAGATGCAAAGTCAGCTGTCTCAATACTGAAGAGCAATAACAGCACAGAACTAGCTGACCTAAGAGCAGCACTCCATGGTCTATGCCAGAAATCCAAAAAAGTTGTAATACAGTGGATCCCATCACATTGCAGTATACCTGGAAATTAAGAGGCTGACAGACTAGCAAAAGAGGGTGGACGATTACCACAGCCTGACACAGACATAACTTATAATGAGGCAAAAAGGTTTATAAAAAGCACTTATAGAACCAAATGGGAATCAGAGCATCCAGGCCACCAGAAGGATGATGCATATTACAAACTCGACCGAAGAGAACAAGTAGCAATCTTCAGACTCCGCACAGGACATAACAGGCTGAAACACCACTTGTTCAATAAACTAAAGATAGGAGATACCGATGAATGTAATTGTGGAACTGGTAAAATGACAGCTAAACATTTGCTGCAGGAGTGCCCAATATATGCAGAACTGAGAAATATATTTTGGCCCATGCCTGCTTCATTTGAAGACAAGCTCTATGGAGATATCAACAAGCTCAAGTTGACTACAGCTTACTTTAACTACATTCAGGTTGACATCTAGAGGTGCATGAAGATGTATTTAGACTGCCACACATTGCTTGGATAGCAAATCCATTACGTGGAAAGTCCGAATCAAAAGCCCATTGTGTGGGCTTCATAAAAGGTGGAAAAGTGTCCTAATGGCTTGAAATGGAATATTGCTTGGATAGCAAATCCATTACGTGGAAAGTCCGAATCAAAAGCCCACTGTGTGGGGTGGGCTTCATAAAAGGTGGAAAAGTGTCCCAGTGGCACGAAATGGAATATTGCTTGGATAGCAAATCCATTACGTGGAAAGTCTGAATCAAAAGCCCACTGTGTGGGCTTCATAAAAGGTGGAAAAGTGTCCTAGTGGCACGAAATGGAATATTGCTTGGATAGCAAATCCATTACATGGAAAGTCCGAATCGAAAGCTCACTGTGTGGATGTCATCTGCAGACTGTGTGACTAATCGTCCCTGGAGGAAAGTGGACTCGACAAGCACATCTTTAATATCCTTCTACTATTGGGAGTATTGAATGACTTTTGTCTACATTCCTCCCTTCCGTCTTTCATACACTATATCTCTCTCTTTCTCTCTCTCTCTCTCCTTCATAACATACCCTGACAACAGTTTCCTCCAACAATTAATAACCTGTTTATTGTTGAAAACTATGTCAGTTGTATGTATTGAATGTGTATCTGTAGTTGTTAGTGTCTGCTAATGTGAGTGCAAGATAGGACTTTTAGACGTTAGTCTTCGTAGTTTCTCTAGCATATTCAAACGGCCAAAACATCGGACATTACACATAGAATTGAACGGTCTCACCCTGGATGCTCCTTTCCGGCTTGAGTCTGGACTTAATCCAATTATGGAAAACAATTGTCAATGTTTTATCATCAGAAACATAATCCAATAAAGGTAAGTCACTGAAGTTCAGATATGTCCTGTTTTGGAAGGGAGTATAGTCCACCACTGAATACACATCATCACTGTATATAAATGTCTATTTCTATGTTAAATGTTCTCGTGTTCTTCAATGTTTCTTTTAGGTGATTACCTAATTGCACTATATTTTAGCCTATTTGCTCTGCTTGAATAAAGGTCTTTCACTGAACTTCACCAAAACATATTTCTTGCCATTCGTTATGTCACCCCCTCTTATTGACTGTTTAGGTTGAATTGGCTATAGTGACATATTTTCACTGCACCTGTGAAGTGACTGATTAAAGTGACAGTTCTTTCCTTTATTATCAACACGGCTTTCTCTGTACAAGAGATGTACTGGTTTATCTTCTTTGATATGTCAGGCTGTGTAGTGGAACCTGGGTAATAAACATTAAATCAGATGATTTAAGTCTGCTTCATATTACTGTTTATGTGATTGTCTTTCTCCAGCCGTAATGAAAAGCTTCCGAAAGAATACTCTGACATAAACAGCAGAATTCACTAAAGTCTAAACTATTCACTAAATAGAAAGCAATAGTAAACCCTAAGCACAAACACATATTTCCCTATGCTAATATTACTCTAATATTAGTGTTACCTTATATATATAGAATTAATGTAAGTCCCCGAATCGAAATTTATCCGCACATAAGCACTCTATCCCATTATAAGGGAGGATATTTCTATTCATTTACAGGACACATAAATCCAGCTTTCCGTCCAGTTTGGTAGCACACTAAATATAAAACCACTTTTCTACTATTTATATTGAGTGTCCAATCCTCCGTTGATTGTTTGATCTACAATCAAATTTGCCGTAAGTCCCCACATCAAACGTCTGTGAATTCACGTATGATTAATTGCTCGTTCCTTTCCGTTGTTACTATGTTTCCCTGAGTTCCCCTTACGCTAATACGTCAAAACCTCCGACCCCGTTGATCGCTTCCTTCGTTCATTGCTCGTCGCACTTCAAAGAGATTACACCGTTTTTCTGTTCCCCGTTCCGATATATTCGTGTCTCCCTCCCGTCGGCCGATACGAGCGGCAGCCACTGACCTCTGCGAGCACCTGTCCCTGATAATCGGTCAATAACCTTCCATTTATCCTTCTCTCAGATTGAACGACTCGATTATTAAACCTTCTCCTATATTGCCATTAATGGTACATCCAATTCTATCTGGGAATCACTAAACTATCATCATTCTGTGACATAGGCCTCTTAAGAGAGTTGACCGCGTCGACTCTTCTTCAATGTAGTTTTGATTCCTATGATCCACCATCCTATTCCTCTTCCCCTGAAGTTGGATGTCTAGATAAGAAATCCGCTCCTACATTATCCTTACCCGAGATGTATTCCACTGTGAAGTCCTGTTGCAGCAACAACGTCCATCACATCCACCGTGCGTTGAGCTTCTGCGAAGTAGCTATGAACCTCACGTGTTGATGATATGATTGGATGCTCACATGGATCAGCACCTCATCCAGTAGGCGACCTCATAGACACCCTACCATACTACTCATGATCACCATTAGTGTTGGCACATCGCCCCTGTACGTGCAGTCGACCTCCTTTCGACTGGCGTAAGCGATGGCTCACAATACAGACGGATCGTCCCATCCTTACTGTAACACTGTTTCCATATTCTTTTGGTTTCCCCCGGCTTTGCCTCTGGGGATGTTCCACCTCGTCCGCGTTGGACCGAGTCGTCTTTCCCAAACCTCCTGGACTTTTGCTTCCAGGACCATCTTGGGCGATATTGTATCTGGTCAGCCAATCTTCGGTTGGAGTCCTGGGTATTTCTCGCCTTTCCCGCCGTTACCCACCCCTTCTGAACTTGGTTACTATTGAAGGTTTCACTCTTGTCCTTTCCCTGACGTGTGATTTCCCTCCTCCTTTCGTTGGGTAAATCTGACCTATCACGTACTATCCCATAGGCCCTCCTATGTTGTACTGGCGATCTCTGGTCTTCGTCTGGACTGGTAACCTTTGTCCCAATGGCTGCCATCACCATAAAGTGCGAAGCTTTGCTCCCGGATCTCTCCTCATATTTCCTAATGAGATGTCTAGGGAGATTTTTCTGCTCTTCCCCGATCCGGATTTTGTAGATGTTCTTGGACACCACCTTTTCCACAGGATAAGGTCCTTTCCATCCTACTTGGAGTATATTGGTCTCTGCTGGACTCCACACTTCCACTTTGTCTTCCACTTTAAGAGCTATTTTACTCTTAGTCCGCTTGTTGGGTGGTGCGTTCTGGCACTCCGAACAAGACTTCAACCACTGGCGTACATCTCCGGTCATTCCTGGCCAGCAATAATGGCCGGAAATTTTCTGTAATGTCTCTCTGACACCCATATGTTTATTCTCTGCTATGATGTGTCCACTCTGAAGAATGTGAGGACGGTGGGTCTCTGGAACCACCCACTGCTCGTGCAGATTGTCTCCCCTCCCAGCTCTCCGATAGAGTAGTCGATTCTTCAGAAATTACTGTCCCCGTTCTGGTGGCTCAGCACTTCTTTGTAGCTTCCTGTAGCAAGGATGCAACGTTGTATCCTTCCTCTGGGCAGTATGCAATTCTCCTATCTCTGAGTTGTCGCATAGTGTCTCTGCCTCTTTTTCCTTCCCTTGAAATCCACTGGCTACTGTTCCCTGGTGGGCTGTCGGTTTGGGCATCCCCAAAAAGACATATTTCGTGCCAATGATCATGGGAAATAAGGAGTCAGATAATACAGCAGCTGGAATAATGCCCGTGGCGTACCTGGATTTAATCTCCACCTTGGCGATTGGCAGCGTCATGGTAACAGCACTCCTCATTGCCGGCTGTATCTCTATGGTCTCCCCTGTAAGTTGGTCTGGGCTTATCAGGCTGGCGTCTATCACAGCTTCTCCATCCAAACCGGTATCGTAGAGACAAACAACCTGCTGGCCATTGACTTCAATCAGTTTGACCACAGGTGGCCTCTCTTGGTCCGGAGTGTCTTCCATCTCCTTGACCGTTTCCTTGCCTTCCTCTTTTGATTCCTCGAGGTTGGTTATGCAATTGGCGTCTTCTGCCTTGCATCTGCAGTCCACAGTATTATGTGTTTTCGACTGGCAGTGTGTGCACCATTTTCCCTTCCAAGGTTTCCGTGTGTCCTTTTTGTTCCTAGCTCCTTCGCCGACCTCAGCCTTGTCTGTGATCACCGTCATAGGAGTCACTTTGCATGCTGCGAAGTAAGAACTTTTAGGTTTCGATCTGCAGTCCTTCGTGTTATGAGAGGGCGACTGACAAATCGAACACCACTTCTCGGACCACGGTCGTTTAGCTGGAGAATTCGAGGTGTTCTGGTTTCCTTCCTTCACCTTCTCTGAACTCTCCATTGACGCCTTTATATAAGGTTCCACTTTTTCTCCTTCCCAGTTTTTAGGTTTCTTTTTCTCTTGTTTCTCCTGACCTTTGGTTTGTGTACTTAGTTCTTTAGCTTCCCCATGGACTTCTACGAATCTTTCCGCCAGCTTATTCACAACATCCAGCCGTTCCGCCCCTTGTTCTCCTAAAAATGTCTTCAGTGGTTCTGACAATTGCTGTCGCATCTGATCGACCACCATCATTTCTTCCAGACTCTCATAGTCCCGCTTGAACTCTGCCAAGTCCATCCATTTTTGGAGATATGATTTAAGCCTTAAACTGTAGGCGGCGAATTGAAAGACAGCACACTGATGTTGGACAACAGGATGTCTTCATCCGACATACAGGACTTCGCGCTGGAGATCACAGCCAGCGAGCACAAGCAAGCAAGCAAGCATTCCTTGGTCTCATTCTTCATCAACTAGCCTTATCATTATACCACACAACAGTGGTCTTCAAGTGCCTAGTCAATAACAGGCATTAGAGATGACGACACTCCACTTCTCTCCGTCATGTGCTATTGAACAAAGTTGATGATACTTATATTATTATTTGTTGCCCATATATTTTGAACTCTCCACATACACCATTCTCCGCCGTCTTCTTCTTCTAACTCTCTTGCCTAGCATTTTCCCCACAACAGGCTAATTTCTCTATTCCACATGTTCTGGACTTGATTATAGTATGAGTTATGGAGATGGGGAGTGTCTTGACTTGGTTATAGTATGAGTTATGGAGATGGGGAGTGTCTTGACTTGGTTATAGTATGAGTTATGGAGATGGGGAGTGTCTTGACTTGATTATAGTATGAGTTATGGAGATGGGGAGTGTCTTGACTTGATTATAGTATGAGTTATGGAGATGGGGAGTGTCTTGACTTGATTATAGTATGAGTTATGGAGATGGGGAGTGTCTTGACTTGATTATAGTATGAGTTATGGAGATGGGGAGTGTCTTGACTTGGTTATAGTATGAGTTATGGAGATGGGGAGTGTCTTGACTTGATTATAGTATGAGTTATGGAGATGGGGAGTGTCTTGACTTGATTATAGTATGAGTTATGGAGATGGGGAGTGTCTTGACTTGATTATAGTATGAGTTATGGAGATGGGGAGTGTCTTGACTTGATTATAGTATGAGTTATGGAGATGGGGAGTGTCTTGACTTGATTATAGTATGAGTTATGGAGATGGGGAGTGTCTTGACTTGATTATAGTATGAGTTATGGAGATGGGGAGTGTCTTGACTTGATTATAGTATGAGTTATGGAGATGGGGAGTGTCTTGACTTGATTATAGTATGAGTTATGGAGATGGGGAGTGTCTTGACTTGATTATAGTATGAGTTATGGAGATGGGGAGTGTCTTGACTTGATTATAGTATGAGTTATGGAGATGGGGAGTGTCTTGACTTGGTTATAGTATGAGTTATGGAGATGGGGAGTGTCTTGACTTGGTTATAGTATGAGTTATGGAGATGGGGAGTGTCTTGACTTGATTATAGTATGAGCTATGGAGATGGGGAGTGTCTTGACTTGATTATAGTATGAGTTATGGAGATGGGGAGTGTCTGGACTTGATTATAGTATGAGTTATGGAGATGGGGAGTGTCTTGACTTGATTATAGTATGAGTTATGGAGATGGGGAGTGTCTTGACTTGATTATAGTATGAGTTATGGAGATGGGGAGTGTCTTGACTTGATTATAGTATGAGTTATGGAGATGGGGAGTGTCTTGACTTGGTTATAGTATGAGTTATGGAGTTGGGGAGTGTCTTGACTTGATTATAGTATGAGTTATGGAGATGGGGAGTGTCTTGACTTGATTATAGTATGAGTTATGGAGATGGGGAGTGTCTTGACTTGATTATAGTATGAGTTATGGAGATGGGGAGTGTCTTGACTTGATTATAGTATGAGTTATGGAGATGGGGAGTGTCTTGACTTGATTATAGTATGAGTTATGGAGATGGGGAGTGTCTTGACTTGATTATAGTATGAGTTATGGAGATGGGGAGTGTCTTGACTTGATTATAGTATGGATTGTGGAGATGTTGAATGTGAGTGGCACCTTACAGTCTTGACAGACCAAAGTACGTGAGTTGGAATTTGGCCAAAATTCCCTCTCTCGATCTCGACCTAGCATTGTTTGATCCAGAGGAATGGGTAACCAATACGTCTGGAACAAGGTAGGCTGCAGAAGCTAGCGGTTCAGCGTCAAACCGCAGAGACCTCGCCCGCACGAGCAGGAGACGAGCGATGGCCAGACCCTAAACCCTTCGGATTTGACTTAGAGGCGTTCAGCCAATTCCCACAGGTAGGGTCGTATACCCGCATATAGTAGATAGCGACAGTGCTGCTGACATTCAACAGCCAACTCAGAACTGGTACGGACCAGGGGAATCCGACTGTCTAATTAAAACAAAGCATTGCGACGGCCGTCACCCGGTGTTGACGCAATGTGATTTCTGCCCAGTGCTCTGAATTTCAAAGTGAAGAAATTCAACCAGGCGCGGGTAAACGGCGGAAGTAACTATGACTCTCTTAAGGTAGCCAAATGCCTCGTCATCTAATTAGTGACGCGCATGAATGGATTAACGAGATTCCCACTGTTGAATGTATTGACTTGGTTATAGTATGAGTTGTAGAGATGTGGGATGTATTGACTCTTGGTTATAGTATGAGTTGTGGAGATGTGGAGTGTATTGATGTCGTGTCCTCCTTTAAAGGAGTGAGGAGAGTCAACACCCACATTATAATATTTTTTCCCTTATCAATATCCTGGAGAATCCACCAGCTTCCGTCCAACACACTCCATCAGCCCGTGGACACCTTTTCCTATCACTCTCTCACTGTCGTACTATGCCCCCTCTCATACCTCCCCAACGCAACATACTCAACAACTCTTGCTTCTAAAAATTAATAAAGATTAATTTATTAAAAGAAAAGTGTAACGTATATGAGACGTGTATGCGAAGAAAATGTGTGTCGTGTATTTTAATGTAAATGTATAGGTCAGACCACAGAGTTCATGTTCAGAGTCCACTCATCATGGCAAGGATCACACGACATCACAAGACTCATCACAATGGACCTCACCGAAGTCGTATCCTTCTCTCCAGACATGTCCTCCTCCAGGAGCTCTGATGACCATGAGATCTGAATCCCATGTAAATATAATCCGTGAAAAATACTATTATTGTTCCTAACACAACTGTTCCTAATAGTTTATAGAAACTCAGGCTTCATAATTCCGGCGCAGTGAAACAAACATGGAACACTGTCCTATGAACATGACGTTTTCTTCTTGCGATAGGTTCTATAGTTTTCACTCTTACACAGTTATTGTATCTAGACTAAAATGGCTTGCTTTATTTACTAGATATTGTCTGACAGTTCTGATTTCCTTGATACGTGGAACAACTACACTTCAATGTTTGGTTTCATCTAATGTGACCATCAGTTCCTACTGATCTAGTTCCACGTGGGCTGAACATCCATCACTTCAGGTGTGTTAACGATTGGTATGCACTCATGTAGGATACTTATACCATTCAGCTCCACCGAGCAATGTTTATCAGCTTCTTCCGTTGCGAAAGTTGCTGGCCCATCTCTCTACATCATAATTTATCCGGGATCGGATTTTTCATTGGTTCCGGGTTCTTCATTCCAACCAGAGGGAACCTGTAAAATAGATCATACAACTGGTGATAGCCTCCCCGTCACTGATCTCTATTAGATGATCGTGGCCATTGGCCCTTGCTCAGTAAAATACAATGAACCTACTCTGTCAGGGACAGATGACTCAACCCATTGGTTATCATCAGGCCAAGACAAGAAAAAAAAATCAACAAACAGAATGCGGAACCCCGCCCACCAGGGACACCTACTGGAATATCCCAATTATCCCTCATTACTCAATTCTCAACTAGTAAAGCTTATCAACACTTCACTAATCTATTTTCAACTAACAGAGCCAAGTATCACTTCCCTACTCTAGCTAGTTTTCCACTAACAGTGCTAATCATCACACTCTAGTTTTAACAAGACTACTGCCTATATTAATTAGGCCTAAATAGACTATATTGACTACCTTATGCAAAACCGCCTCATTCCGGGATGGCTGCTACACTTTGCCATAACGACACATGCTAGTTAATATTAAATTAATCTAACACTGTAGAGCTCTCCCACAAACACGTCCATCATAATCCACGGTTTTGGTCAACACTGTTTCTCCCAATCATGGTTTATGGCAAAACCTAAAATTGGTCACGTGACGGTATTCATTATGTCCACACAGGTGTTATTTGGACATATCATCCATTGTCAAGAATCTATCCTCCCTGGCTTAGTCACTGTCAGAGTTGTCATCACTTGTTTTGACTCCCACAACAAACTAGCGAGTTACCGTATGGATACAACAACGGGTTTCCCCAACAAGCTGCCAATCTTCTGTCGAGGGGTGACAATCCCAGCCATCCTTCCGTTTTATGTCGGGAAATTCTAAATGACAGACGGACTGTTTTCTTCCGAGCTGAGTACTTCCGCTCTCAATCCAACCTGTTTATGAACTGTCAAAGCGATGTATGATTCAGCTCACTCACTTCCCCTACACATCTGCAGCTGTTAATTTTGCCCGACCTGTGATGGCTGACATCCGATTGCAACCAGGATCCGACGGGTTCCATCTGTATTCGAATGTTGACAAACTGTCAAAGCGATGCAGGGACCCGTCTCACTCACCACCGAGTGTTCCCAATCCGTCGACCAGATGTAAACACGTGCAGTTACATTTTCTGGATTTGTTGAAACAACCTTTGGCCTCGAACATGCCGCTAATTCAGAACGCCTTTTATTCTCATCACGGGTTAAATCACGTTGGTCTATTATGTGATAATTGACTTGGTTATAGTATGAGTTGTGGAGATGTGGGATGCATTGACTTGGTTATAGAATGGATTGTGGAGATGTGGGATGTAATTGGCTTGGTTATAGCATGGGACACACAACCACCCACACAGACACCCATAAATCAACTAACCAGCCAATCACCCAACCAAAAAAAAAAAAAAAAAATCACCCAACCAACCAACCAATAAACCAACCAACCAACCAATTAACCAACAAAACGTCCAACCAAACAAACAACCAATTACCCAACCACCTAACAAACCAACCAAGCACCTAACACACCAACCAACCAGCCAAGCAACTAATAACCCAACCACCCAATAAACCACCAACTAGCTAACCACCCAACCACCCACACTCCCAACCAACCAACCAACCATCCAAACAATCAAACAACCAGCCATTCCATCACCCAACCAACCACTGAACCAGACAACCAAACAAGCACACACCCACACAACCAATGACTCTACCAACCAACCACCCACACAACCACCCAACCAACCAACCAACCACTCACAAAGCCACCCACATAATCTCCCAAGCAACCACCCACACAAACACTAATACAATCACTCACACAACCACCCTCACAACCAACCACACACAACCACTCACACAACCACCCACACATCCTCCCTCCCTCACAACCACCCACACAACCTCCCATATAATCAACCAACAAACCACCCACACAACTATCCACACAAACCAACCAACCACCCAACCAACTAATCAACCACCCACACAGCAACCAACCAATTAACCACCACACAACCACCCACACAACCAAACACCCAAACAACCAATCACCAAGCCAACCACCGTCACAACCACCCACACAAACAACCAACCAACCACCTACACAATTACCCACACAACCAACCACCAAACAACCAACAACCCACACAACCACGCTCACAACCACCCACACAACCAACTAACCAACCACCAACCCAAGCAACCAATCACCCAACCAAACACCTTCATAACCACCCATAAAACCAACCAACCATCCACACAACCTCTCACACAAACAAACACAACCAACCAACCAAACAACCAACCAACCATCCACACAGCCACCAACACACACGCTCACACAACCCCCAAACAACCACGTACACAACCACCCATACACTCACCTACACATCCACCAACACAACCACAATCACAACCAGCCACACAATCTGCAACACAACCACGCACAAACCTCCCACACAAAAACCAGACAACCACCCAAATAAACATCCAAACAACCGCCCAAACAACCAATCACCCAAACAACCACCAAACCAAACAACCAACAACCCAAACAACCACTCACACAACCAACCAACCAACCAGTCACACAACCAACCACATAACCAACCACACAACTATCAACACAACCACCCAAAGATTCACACACACAACCAATCAACCAACCAACCACCCAACCAATCAACCACCCACACAAACACCAAAAGAAACAATAAACCAGCCATCCACACAACCAACTACACAACCATCCACACTACCCACACAACCAACAAACCAACCAACCAAAAAACAATTAATCAGTCACCCAACCAAGTACTCGCACAACGACCCACACAACCAACTAAGCAACCAACCAACACCCACATAACCAACCAACCACCTACACAACCACTGTGACATGTTGGGAGTTGGAAGCAGTACCCACCTCGACTTACCCCACAATGAAGTATCGCTATGAGGATGGGACTGATTTCATTTGGAGGGGATGGGTCCTTGGAAGCCAAAGTGTCCCATAATAGCTCTGGAAATCTAGGGGTTTCCCCAGGAATGTTACTTTCTTCCCTCCAAAATCTTCCTTCCCGAAAAGAGAAACTTAGTTAGCTCGAGAGTCCCCCACCTATGATCATTTTCCCTTTTAGGTGAAATGGTCACAGGAATTAATAAAATTTAAAGTTCCCTTTTCTGAGTAAACTGGAACCTGGGAGATTACAATAGAACAGAATTTAGCTGTCTATTAGTGTTTACCCAGTCACCTGTAGTTCCAGATACTACCTTTATGTGAAGTAGTTTCCTAACTAAACACATAGATAATAAAATGTTTTGCTACACCACAATGGACTTGACAGAAGAATGCAGGAACAGTTAATTTGGTTTATTAATCAAAATAAAAACCTGTGGAAGTAACCAGTGATGCATTATGACATATATGAAATACATCAAGACATTGAGATAATGTTCATATTCAACATTAGAAATAAGAACTCTCATTTAAGTTCAGAGATGATTTCAGTCATTTGGCCACTAAGCCTTCCCATCAGTTAGCCTGCTATTGTTTCTGTAATAAATACCCCAGATGGTACTGGAACATTTCTCAAGGATTTGTAAAACAAATAGTCTAAACAGTCTCTACACACTGTATGAATCAGAGGAGTTCATGACTACTCTCTGTTCCTGAAAGTTATTGATTGTTCTCACAAGTATAAAGTTTCACTGAGTAAAATCAAAGTATAGCAGTGATGAAATGTTGCCAAACTTCTGCCATATTTGTAAGTAATTTGCATTGAGGTATAAAATTGATCCTAATGATCTTAGAACTGTTTCTACACTTCAGATATAGTCAATCACCAGATCAATCATGAAACACAGATCAGGTTTGGGCACAGTTCAGTGGGGACTCATTGAATATTCTTGGTCCTGGCCACAGATTCCTGTTGCACCTTTATATTACAGATCTGCTCTAGGTTGACAGCCATTGTAGATTATTGGGCAATGTTCTGCACCTCTGGATCATGACAATCTGCGAACACCGCCATCCTCACCTGACTCAGAAATAAACAAACTCAGGCATAATTTCATCTGAAGCTTTCCTTCTGAATCAGGATGAGGGACATACAGAGACCTAAACCACATCTGGATGCTTTGCCGGTCGATCTGCATGTGCTTGAAATCTAGCGTCGCTGGACCCAAAACATTTCGCGGGCGACGCGATTATTCTAGGTTAACCAATGAATAGAACGGGCTTAGACCACATGATCTGTCCATCATTGGGTGTCATAGCTATTAATAATGTTGACGCCACATTCCTAGCATTCCAATTCTCCCTAGTGCAAACCTTTAGTGAGAAGTGTGTTTTGAAATTGTGATGTGCAGCAGTGAACAAGACGGAGTGCGCAATCATGCGACAGAGGCCCCCCCCCCCCCCGCCCCCCCTCCAGATCGATCTCTGTGGAGAACTATCGTTTCAGTCGTTCACAGCTGACACGGTTTCTTTTGTGATCCCTCTTGTTGGTTTTCCACTTCATCCGGAGTTGATGGTTCATCAGGAACTGGACAACGACTCAAGAAGTCGGCGCCTACGTTCATTTTCCCAGGAACGTATTCGATTTGGAATGAGTATGGTTGCAACAGCAGCGACCATCGCATGAGTCTTGCGTTCAGATTCTGTGACGATGCCAGAAACATCAAGGGTTGGTGATCACATTTCACTGTAAAATGTTTACCATACATGTATGCCTGAAACTTTTTCACGGCCCAGATCAAACCAAGGCACTCACGCTCAATCACCGAGTAGTTCCGTTCAGAAGCATTCAGTTTCCTGCTTGCATAAGCTACAGGGAATAGCTCTGAGTGATCATCTCCTTTCCTCTGGAGTAAGGTGGCCCCTATTCCAATATTACTCGCATCTGTGCGGAGCACGAATGAGCGGTCGAGGTTGGGTAGATGTAGGATCGGTTTGGCTGTTAAAGCTTGTTTGAGAGCTGTAAAAGCCTTCTCACAATCAGCTGACCATATGACTTTCTCTGGATTCCCCTTTTTGGTAAGATCCGTTAAGGGTGCAGCCAGTTTGTTGAAGTCCTTGATGTATCTTTGATAGAATCCACATAAGGAGACGAATGATCGAACATCCTTTTTGGTCCTTGGGCGAGGTGCTCTCTGAAGTTTCTCCACATTTCCTTCTTGAGGTGTTATGAAGCCTTGAGATACCTTATGTCCTAGGAAGTCCAATTGTTGAAATACTATTTGACACTTCTTGGGACTTGCTGTCAAACCTGTTTCCTTAAGTCGCTTGAACAAGAGATGCAATGTTTCGACATGCTCCTCAAATGTCTCAGTAGCAACTAAAATATCATCCATGAAGTGGCTGATGGCCGGATGATGTAATGGGTCAAGTAATCTTCTCATCATGCGTGTAAATACACTTGGAGCGTTACTTAATCCAAATGGAAGAACATTGAACTCGCAGTGTCCTCCAGGAGTACTGAAAGCTAACCACGGTCTGACTTCCGGTTTCACAGGAATTTGGTAATATCCCTTACTGAGATCAATCCTGGTGAAGTATTGTGCTGTGTTGAGACGAGTGAACAGCTGATTCTGGTCGAGCATCTGCTGTATCTCTTCCTGCAAAGTATTTTGCTTGGCATAAGGAACTGGGTACGTCTTGACTCGCACAGGTGTATCATCGGTTAGCTTCATATCAAATTCCACTAAATTAGTAAGACCTGGTTTGTCAGTAAGTATTTCTGCATACATTGCCATAAGATCTCGAATTTGCTTCTGTTGATCTGGAGATAGGTTGGGATTGATATCCACATCCTGAAATGTCTCTTTGGCTTGCAGTGTACATTCTGTTCCCATGGTAATTCCTTGTTCTACTTCAGTCGCAACAGCCATTGCCATCAGGTGTGCAGTTTCGGAGGTTGCGGATCTTTCATTCCATTTCTTCAAAAGGTTTATGTGAAACACTTTCAACTTACCTTTGACAGAAATTTTGTAGTGAGTACGAGATATTTTCTCTGTCATCTCAAATGGTCCTTTCCATCCAATTTGCAACTTGTTCTGACTGGTTGGAAGTAGTAGCAGCACTTTTTCACCCACTGTCAGCTCTCTATCTTTTGCCTTCTTGTTGAAATTGCGAGTCATTCTTCGTCGAGCTTGATGCAGATTCACATTCGCTTGTCTCCAACCATGTTGTAGACGTTTCTTCAACTCAGCAACATAAACAGATGCAGTAACAACTGTATCATCTGCATGATCATCAGTCCATGTTCTCAGTAATACTTCCAAGGGTCCCTTGATTGGCCTCCCAAACAACAGTGTTGCGGGCGCAATCCCAACAGAGTGATGCGGCACTTCCCGGTATGCAAATAATGCAGCAGGAATATATGTGTCCCAATCCTCTGGTTTTTCATGAGCTAACCTTCTCAGAATACTGATGAGGGTACCGTTCCACCGTTCTACACTCCCGTTCGTTTGAGGCAAATGGGGAGATGAATAGATATGGCGAGCATGAAATAGCCGAAAGACTTCTTCCATGAGTTTACTGCGAAACTGTGATGCATTGTCGGTTAGGATTTTGAGGGGAAATCCAATCCGAGTAAATATCTCAAGTAAGGCTTCAGCAATGTGCTTGGAGTCAGTTGATGGCATTGGAATACTTTCTGCCCACATTGAACAGACGTCCACCAATGTTAATATGTATCGATTCCTCCTCCTCGTCCTGGGGAGTGGTCCGATAATGTCTACGGCAACTCTCTCGAAAGGAGATCCAGTTAGGGGCACCTCACCAAGCGGGACAGGGGGTGTCCTATGTCTTGGGGTCACTCTTTGGCATTCAGGGCATGACTTGACATATCTGGTGATGTCAGAATTCATTCTGGGCCAAAAATAGTGCATGGAAATTCTTTGCATAGTAGCATTTATTCCCATATGCCCACTGAAAGATAAGTTGTGGCCCATATCCAATAGTTGAGCACGATACGTAGACGGGACAATTAATTGAGAATATTCTTGTCCACTTTTACCTGCCTTGCGATATAGAAGTCCACCCTTCATATACATGTCGCCTCTCCTTGGAGGTGAATGTGCTTTAGGCAGTTTGTTGAAGCATGGCAACAAGGTGCTGTCAGCACTCTGTGCTTTCTTCAAATCCTCTGATCGAGGGTTGGTCGGAGTCGACGATGCTGGAGTCTTGTCTGTCTGAGAATTAGTCGTCAAAGCAGCGACTATCACAGGCTGTATAGGTTCTCCTAGAAAGACGTAACGACAACCGAGCAGGACGGGGTACAAGGGATTTTCCATCACCGCTGCCTTGATTGTTCCAGTAACATAACGCGAAGATATATGTACTCGAGCCACAGGTAGTGACATCTTGGCTGAACTTTTCAAGGGTCCCTGTATAATCACCATTTCCTCAGTCAACTGTTCTGGCTGAACTAAGGATGTTGCTACGACGCAGTCATAATTTAGACATGTATCATATAAGCAAATGGCGGAGTATCCATTTAGCAAGATGGATTCCACTACCGGAATTTTGGAATGGGTGTCTTCATGAGTTGTCACACTGGACGTTTCACTAGTGCTCACCTTACGTTCCTTCCGGCGAGTCAGACATGCAACTGTGTGAGGGGTAGGAGGTTTCTTCCGACAATCTTTTGTATGAACGAATAGCTTTAGCGTAAAAATAAGAACCCAATAATAGTTACAAAAATAAAAATACTAGAAATAAGTATTATTGCATGATCGTGAAATAAAAGCATTTCCTGTTGAATTAAGCTTGCACCTTCCTGCAATTGGTACAGTAGTCCTTCCCACTCTTCTTGGCCGCCTGAATATAAGTTAGACTGGTGTTCGCAGATTTCTTTAACTTCTTATTGGGGTTGGTGTGTTCTTTTTCTTTGGTCTTGAGTGATTTGTCTGAAGGAGAAGCTTTGGTCATCCGACTCTTACTTCCCACCTCCTTCTGAGATTTCTCCCATCTCTCTGCCAAAAGAATAATTTCCTCAAGTCTATCAGCTCCATTCTGTGTTAAGAACGCCCGAAGTTCTGATGACATTTTATCCCTTAATTGGTCAATCAATATCATCTCTCGGAGTCCTTCAAATGTTTCTTCAAACTTCCCCATCTCTGCCCATTTGTGCAGGTAGGATTTTAATCTTTCAACCCATTGGCCGTAACTCTCCCCAGGCTCCTTCTTAGCTGATCTGAATTTCCTTTTATAGTTATCAGAATCGACTTCGAAGCGAGTTAGTAAAGCTCTTTTGAGAACACCGTAATCCTGTCGTTCCTCATGACTAAGTCTAGAGAAAATTTCAAAAGCAGTAGTTCTCAAACCCTGGGATAGTTTCACCGACCATTTAGATTCATCAAGCCCACATGTAGAACACATAAGTTCGAACCTGGAAAGATAGTGATCAATCCCTTCAGCGTTCTCATTATATGGTTCCAAAGGAAATGCCATCGCTCCAGTGTGATGGTAGCTTTCCTCTGTCTGTATATCTGTAGTTGGCCTGCGTGTGGAAATGGAGGGGGTGGTAGGAACACCACTCTCCAGTCTCATCCTCTCCAACTCAGTATCCAGGCGCCTAATCTCCAACTGATGTTGTCTTTCCCTTTCTCTATTATCCATCTCAGCCTGCAGCTTCCTATCCTCCAACTCTAAAGCTATCCGGCTTTCTCTCTCTTTCTGAATCATTTCAGCCTCTCTGTCTTTTTCCTTCTGAATTATTTCAGCCTCTCTGTCTTTTTCCTTCTGGGTTATCTCAGCCTGTAAACGCTCATGTCTATCGAATTCGTCAGAGACGTACTTCGCGAGCTCAGGACCCTTTAACCCACATGATTTGCCTACATCGACATATTGTTTCCGTAGTAAAGCTGTTTCCGCCATGCTAAATTTTAGATCTTTCCCAAATATATGAAAAAAATACTAAGTGTCGCCTCTGTCTGATTCAGATAGGAAAACCCCTGTATCTGAAACGGTACAAAGCATGCAATTGGCGAAATACAAACAACAAATCAACAATGTAATGTTGCAGGAAAATCTTGCACGAAATCTGGAGTTTCCGACTATGAGAGAAAATCACCAAACACCCGAAGTCAACCTCACTAGACAATAAAGATTCTGATTTACCCCTCTGATCTACACCTGGTAACATAAGACCTAAAGTGATTTCCAATCAGTGGTTCTGAATCTTGAATTACACAAAGTCCACCTAGTGGCCTTGCAAATGCGGTCCTTAAAATTATAAACAAAGTTCCGCAAAAAATGTAGCGTTCTGTTTCACCTTAAAAACCTGAAAGAAAATATTCACATATTTCAAGCAATTGTGGTGTGAACAAAATTAACCCACTATGTGGTACCAACAATAAATGTTGTATGGTTACGAGAAAGCACGAGTTCTAATCCGAGACGAGCCTAACAGTAAATGTGACATGTTGGGAGTTGGAAGCAGTACCCACCTCGACTTACCCCACAATGAAGTATCGCTATGAGGATGGGACTGATTTCATTTGGAGGGGATGGGTCCTTGGAAGCCAAAGTGTCCCATAATAGCTCTGGAAATCTAGGGGTTTCCCCAGGAATATTACTTTCTTCCCTCCAAAATCTTCCTTCAAGAAAAGAGAAACTTAGTTAGCTCGAGAGTCCCCCACCTATGATCATTTTCCCTTTTAGGTGAAATGGTCACAGGAATTAATAAAATTTAAAGTTCCCTTTTCTGAGTAAACTGGAACCTGGGATATTACAATAGAACAGAATTTAGCTGTCTATTAGTGTTTACCCAGTCACCTGTAGTTCCAGATACTACCTTTATGTGAAGTAGTTTCCTAACTAAACACATAGATAATAAAATGTTTTGCTACACCACAATGGACTTGACAGAAGAATGCAGGAACAGTTAATTTGGTTTATTAATCAAAATAAAAACCTGTGGAAGTAACCAGTGATGCATTATGACATATATGAAATACATCAAGACATTGAGATAATGTTCATATTCAACATTAGAAATAAGAACTCTCATTTAAGTTCAGAGATGATTTCAGTCATTTGGCCACTAAGCCTTCCCATCAGTTAGCCTGCTATTGTTTCTGTAATAAATACCCCAGATGGTACTGGAACATTTCTCAAGGATTTGTAAAACAAATAGTCTAAACAGTCTCTACACACTGTATGAATCAGAGGAGTTCATGACTACTCTCTGTTCCTGAAAGTTATTGATTGTTCTCACAAGTATAAAGTTTCACTGAGTAAAATCAAAGTATAGCAGTGATGAAATGTTGCCAAACTTCTGCCATATTTGTAAGTAATTTGCATTGAGGTATAAAATTGATCCTAATGATCTTAGAACTGTTTCTACACTTCAGATATAGTCAATCACCAGCTCAATCATGAAACACAGATCAGGTTTGGGCACAGTTCAGTGGGGACTCATTGAATATTCTTGGTCCTGGCCACAGATTCCTGTTGCACCTTTATATTACAGATCTGCTCTAGGTTGACAGCCATTGTAGATTATTGGGCAATGTTCTGCACCTCTGGATCATGACAATCTGCAAACACCGCCATCCTCACCTGACTCAGAAATAAACAAACTCAGGCATAATTTCATCTGAAGCTTTCCTTCTGAATCAGGATGAGGGACATACAGAGACCTAAACCACATCTGGATGCTTTGCCGGTCGATCTGCATGTGCTTGAAATCTAGCGTCGCTGGACCCAAAACATTTCACGGGCGACGCGATTATTCTAGGTTAACCAATGAACAGAACGGGCTTAGACCACATGATCTGTCCATCATTGGGTGTCACAGCTATTAATAATGTTGACGCCACATTCCTAGCATTCCAATTCTCCCTAGTGCAAACCTTTAGTGAGAAGGTATTGAAATTGTGATGTGCAGCAGTGAACAAGACGGAGTGGGCAATCATGCGACAACCACCCTACCAAACAACCAACCACCAAATCACTCACACAGCCATACAAACAATCACCCACACAACCACTGACACAATAACCTACACAACATTCACATAACCACCCTCACACCCACCCACATAACCAACCACCCATCTGCACAACCACCCACGCAACTACCCAAGCAACCAATCACCCAACCAAACACCTTCACATCCACCTATACAACCTACCAACCATCCACACAACCACTCACACAACCAACTAACCACCCACCAACCCAAGCAACCAATCACCCAACCAAACACCTTCACAACCACCCATAAAACCAACCAACCATCCACACAACCACTCACACAACCAACTAACCAACCACCAACCCAAGCAACCAATCACCCAACAAAACACCTTCACAACCACCCATAAAACCAACCAACCATCCACACAACCACTCACACAAACAAATACAACCAACCAACCAAACAGCCAACCAACCATCCACACAGCCACCAACACAAACGCCCACACAACCCCCAAACAACCACGTACACAACCACCCATACACTCACCTACACATCCACCAACACAACCACAATCACAACCAGCCACACAATCTCCAACACAACCACGCACACAACCTCCCACACAAAAACCAGACAACCACCCAAATAAACATCCACACAACCGCCCAAACAACCAATCACTCAAACAACCACCAAACCAAACAACCAACAACCCACACAACCACTCACACAACCAACCAACCAACCAGTCACACTGTGGGATGTGGATTTTAATTCCTGAGAATGATTCGTTAAAATGTCTAGGGGGTATTATTGATTCTCTGTCACTGGTAAGAATGCAGGGTGATCAGGGATATTTACCACAAATCCCAGGAGGAAAGAGTTCCATCCTTGAAACAATGGCATCTGTGTGTAGGTTTCCCTTCCCACTTCATCACCCTTAAATTAACTATAGATGCTAGAAGGATATTGATTGCTCACAACATATAAACAACCACTTGTTGGACACCACATTTACTTGATGTACACAACACTTTTGGACAAACAGTTCAGGTATTAACTCAAGATCTGCAGTTACATATATATATAGGTGTAATAAACACTATGCATTTTCAGACAGGCATGGGAATGATATGCAGTATTACAACATAGTACCCAGTGACCCCAGAAAAAAACAAGGTTATTACAAACAACATAACAACCACAAATTGGGTCTACTTTCATTTTCCCTCATGATTAAGGCAAATAAAGATAGTAAATAGAACCCAAAATAACATGTTTCTGACACCTTTTACCATTCTCTCATTGTTAAAAATAATGAGTTGGTGTCAAAATACTATACCATCTATATACCATTGGAAAAAAAACTACTGACCTGTTACCTTCAGAAAACAAAAACCAACATATAAACAGCAGTTTGTACTAATTAAATTAATTAATCGAGTCTATCTCCTGGTGTGCGGTTATGGGTCCACCTTTGCTGTCGATTAGATCCTTTTCCCCATTATCTGGGTACCGAATTAATGCACTCAGTTATGTTCTTACTATTTAGTCACTGGTAATTGGCTGGTGCAAATCATACTTTATAATAGAAATTACACACAATCACAAATCCCTCCGCGGGCTAGAATATTCGAGTACTCTGTTGCAGTAGGCTCGGTGTCTTTTTTTGAAATTTGGGGCCTCAGGTTGGTCTAACTTTCCGGAATTTCCACTTAAGCTCTGCAGAAGGTACTTTACCATCTCACCATACATGGTGCCAAGTAGACGTCCATTCAGCTTCTCTGCTTTTAATATCAGAATCCCAAGTAGTTCAACAAAGATTTTACACCCACCAAGTCGCGAGTCTATAACCCATGGCATTTAGGTTGACATTGGACCAGCAAAGAGTTAGTCGTTGTTATCTAGTCCAGTGTAGAACTTTATATGACTGAGAGGCATCTCATGGTAGTATCTGTGACTAGGGCCACAATTGATCTATACCTACATATATGCACAGATGAATGAATCCAGCACAGTAACAGGTTTGCAAACAATTGGATGATTCCTCTTGTTGCTGATGTAGAGACATTTAGTTGCTTTCATATGGTCTTTTATCTGATGGTGTTCAGGGTTTGGAACCTTGAGGTAATCTGGTTTCGTAGTTATGTTTCAGATGATATTAAGTTTGTACCTTGGTTGTATTGGCTTATGTGGTTCAGTGTCTTCTCCCATTTTGAGTTGGTGTTCATAGCTAGAACTTGGTGTTGCATGGCTGAATCCTTATGTTTGCCTTTTGCAGCTGTGAGATGTTCTTTCGAAGACTTATCCATTGTGGATATTAACTTGGTAATCCAACCAACAGTTGAAGGGCTTTCACTGTTGCTAGTTTTAGTAACTTGTAGGATTGTCCCATAGTTTCACTGATTTTGCTGAGTGATAAGGCTTATAGGTGATACTTCTCAGACGTAAAGCAGACGATACACTGTTGTCCGTTACTCTGTTGATCTTCATCTTTGTAGATTATTAGATCTTGAAGTCCACATGTGGGATGTTCCTACTAAAATAGGACTTAATCACTCACCCCGTCAGTTGTCTTCTAATTTATCTGTTGCTCGCTATGGAGCTATTGAGCGCCGCAGTAAA
Organism: Cepaea nemoralis; assembly: GCA_014155875.1. Taxonomy (NCBI): domain Eukaryota; kingdom Metazoa; phylum Mollusca; class Gastropoda; order Stylommatophora; family Helicidae; genus Cepaea; species Cepaea nemoralis. The sequence goes on from JACEFZ010026242.1 coordinate 29,733, forward strand.
CATTGAGGTATTGCTAGATCCAGACTATGGTTTGGACATTCACTTTATGGCTGTTTACCCAGGATCCAGTGTTAGTGATATAGTCCCACCAAATTCAACCACCACCTGCTTCTCTTCTATAGAAAAGGGATGACAAGAATACAACACTAGCATTAACCTACTGTGTTATGGTAAAAGGTTTACAACACAATTACAAACACAAATACAAAACACCAAGGGGAGAAGGGGAAAGGAGTGGGTGTCCATGTTCCACTGTCCCTCATTGCTGAGTAGAGCCATTCTGACTCTTCATAGTGAGTAAGGTATTTTCTCACTTATATTTTGTTCTGTTGTTACTGGGACTATTGGATGGGTGAAGTCATTCTGTCCATCCAACATGTTGATATTGTCTCTCTCATTACTTGAAGAGAATAGCCTATACAGAATCCCTGTGGTTTCTAATGCCGCGTCTTCATTTCGGCACTATAATCATCACTAGGTCAAGACTATTCACTATTGGCTTCTTAAGTACTGACATACATATGTATTCTTACATCAACATCCTCTAATCCCAAGGTGCAACATTAAAATGTATATTCCCACAGTAAAAAGTAACAATCAGAACAAAGAAAATTCTCATACCAGAAAAAAAAACATACATGTACATTTCTCTGATATTAAGTACATGATAATCATACATAATAATCATAATGATGATGCAGGGAGCCTAGGTTTTTGAATTATCTTCATGAACTAAAACATCCATTGTTTTCCCCCACTGCGTACAGCACATGAGGATAGTAATCGCTGTGATATGTTTTGCCAATGACTGCTATTATTCGGAGGGTATTTATAAGAATAACTTATGCCGCATGGTCCAGTCTTCTGAATATTGCAAGCAATTTATTCACATCAATCTTCGCTTCTGTTTCTACTACGGTGAGGCGATGCGGAGTGAATCCTATCCGAACATACATTTACATCACGCGTTTAATTGTTCATGAATTTATATTCAAACATGGCCTGTCCCTAACACTATTTTATGAAATGATTATATGTTCACCCTCATATGGAGTGGTTACTAATCTGTTAACAAAAGAATGGTACTAAAATTTAGCACTATATTTCCAAGTTACAGATTATAATGTGGCAAAATATTTTATCCCCTGACTAAGTACGAGTCAGGAATATGCGTAATCATTTGTATGTCCCCGCATGGATAAAACACCTTTCTATAGTACATAGATTATTTGCAGATTTCTAAGCATAAATAGTGAGATATTGTTCACAGTGCCTAGAAGTTTTAACATAGGAATATGAAATTGACAGACACTAGTTCTTTACTATGAAGCATGAATCAGGGGTCTGCTCCTACATTGAGAAAATCTCTAGAATGTGTTTCAGACATGAGAGTTGATACTTTACAGTACACATAATATTCATAGATTATAGCACTACTAGTGAGATATAAGTTCATAATGCCTATACAAGATATTAACATATGGATTTGAAATTGTAAGACATAGGAAAAATTACAGCGTGGCGCCCACCTGTGTTTCCTTAGTAAACATCATCCAGCCTGGTTTAAGAGAATTGTAACTAATTCTTAATTAAACATACTGGTCTATGTAATACATAAATATATCTTAATGATGTAGATAACATACCAATAGCTTGAAGAGAATCATGGTTTTAAAACAAACTACCTTCTCCCCGAAGGGAAAGGTCGACTTTCTTGTCAGTTCTCTTGACTAGAAATGGCCGCTTCAGTCTTTGTTTTCCCCCTCGCCAGGATTGGCCAGATAAAGGAGAGAAAACAAGCCAAACTAAATTTAGCTGTGCCACGGTCAGTCTATCGCTGTTTTATTTTCTCCTACATTAAGTAAGTTACTTAAACAGTAATTGTAAGGGTTTGTTTATTTTTAAGGGAGTCCATAAATAGGAAAGGGTAGGGACGTTTTTATTATACCACACGCCTCCCCAATTTAAGACATTTATTTCTTTCAGAAATTAAATGGTTCAAGAAGTACTCTACAATTTCCGTCTTTACATTGACTCACCTAGTATCCATCCCTTATTAATTTCTTGCATTACTTCCCTATGTTAGATAATCTATCAGGGCCACGTCCATTTTCTTATAGTCACGACAACTGGCATAACCTTAATGGCTTACTTCCCTTTTAGTGAAAAAGTGTAGCACCCTCTCCACTGTTGTCAGCTATTGTTTGAAATATGAGTGGTTATCTGATAATTTGTTACTTTCAAGTACTAGTTTGTCTGCATCAAACCGACTTTTTGAAACAATTGAGATATCATCATTAAGCTTGATTTCTCTCATTAGATTATCAATCTTGAGATTATGTTAAAACCGACGGTTAATTCTGCGTCTACTGATAGCATATTAAACTCGCCCGTCTCCCTGTAAGTTAGACGTTTGTTTTAACTATAGATCTGATATTTAAAGGAAGCTAAATATGGTTCCTGTTGTATACATTTTCATCCAACACATCATGTGTTTGGGTATTTAGTCGAGTTATGGGATTTTCCGATCAGTTTTGATAACTACTGATTAGAGTGGTGTCCCTTTCTCTTGCGGGTTTACCCGGAGAATCTCGTCTAACATGTAACCAAGGTCCAACTTTTCTAGATTTCCGTTCTGAACCGAATTTTCCGGGGAACATGAATCTATCAGAAATGAAGTAATTCTTAGCTTACTTTCTCTGCTATTCCTTCTAATCGAGATCTATTTTACGCTAGAATCCTTATTAGTAATTCTAACTGATGTGTTTGAGTTTCACTCTGTATTTGTTGCTTTGGTGTTGAATTACGAGCAATTTTGCGTCGCTTGGCGTACATTGATCGTCGTCTGCTTCCCTCCAGGTTTTTAGACTATTTTCAACTTAGCAACATACATTGTTATGTAGGTTCAGACGTAATGTCTCCTACCATATATAATCAGTTCAGTGAGAAGTTAAAAGCCCCTTTTATGTTTCCTGTGATAGTCTTCCAGACAATCAAGTTGCTGGTTCACTTTCCAGTTATGGATGTGGATTACTAGTCTTAGTAAAATTACTGTTACATCTGTATATCCCTCTCATACTGGCGTCTCCTGAGTTGTGTCCTCAGGATAACAGGTAAGGTACTCTTAATGTTTCTCTCCAGTTTTGTTTTCATCCGTTTAATACGTGGAAACTCTGGATTTATTTAGATTGACTAAGGTCTATCTTTGAACTGTTATATAATTGACTAGCTGGATTCCTGATTGAAATTCCTACTCTAGTAAATATCAAGCAATTCTTCAGCTATCTGCTCCAATTTGCTTGGTTTTTACACAGCTATATTCCATTTTTCTAGCATGGGTTCACTGTATAAGTTTTAGGCGTTTCCCCTGTCTTCACGTCAAGGAGTTCGTCCTATTTATAAACAGCATCTATTTCAAGAGTTGTTTATTTAATTGTTGCTTTTACTGATTCGTATCAGTTATTTAAGCTAATCTCTGTTAGTCTGGATCTGCTTTCACATATTTAATGCTGGCATATAATCCTAGTCAGAACTGAGATGTAGAAATCTGTTTCGTCTTGCGATTGATTTCTGATTCACCTACCTATTAGTAGGCTTCGAGCATTATCTAGAATTTAGTTACTCGGTTAGTTTTAAAGAAAATACAATTGAGTCGCGCGCCTCTATTGTACCACTTATTTTTGCCCTTCTTAATTCTTCCCTTATGAGAATATTAATGTTAGTTAGGCAATTATTGAAATAACTTTACGTAAGCTAATCGCTAACTAAAAGCTGTTTCACTCCTCTTTTTGATGAGGACTTACTCATAGTGAACATTTCACTTAATGAGAATTAAACTGTAAATTTCAAAGTTAAGGAGCCAATTATCTGAAATGTTCAGTCTCTGACTAGAGACTGGCACAGATTTTTTCCGGTATCTCCTGAAGTTTATTTGAAATTCCAATTTCTTAAGTTAATTCTTTAATTATACCTTTTACATACCTATACGGTCTGTTTCCGCTACCATCAATAATGGAATCGGGGTGGATAATTTAAAGAAATACCTTATATTCTGTTGGATCAGTAAGTGAGTTGATCAGTTTCACTTACATCACCAGGTGAATATTTTGGTTGACCCTATTTATTAACATATGGGCCATCTGAGTTAGTTAATAATACTACTCATATCACCGGTGGAGTAGAATAAGTGTCGGTATGGCTTTTCTTCCTAAGTATCCATCATTTATTCACTTTACTTTACTACCGGTGTTGTAGAACATGTTATGTCCTATGAAAAAAAAAGGATTAAATTAGGGTGCCCCTAAATACTGCAAATTCTTACAATATTCCTTCCCTTCCATTAACTATGTCTACATTTTTGCAAGTGGTGGTTTAGGCCTTAACCTTAGTTCATTTACTTTAGTTACTGCTATTTTCCCCTGGTTTAATTCATCTCTCAGGTATTATTTAGTGTACTACTGAATCATTTGTTGATTAAATTTTTCCCTTAAAAAAAATTTATTGGATTTTTAACTTATCTGTCCTAATTATCTATACAATTGTCTATCACTCTCTGCTGCCTTGGTAACTTTTCAATATTACATGAATTATACAAGCAGATCAAGCATGAAAATACAATGATAATCAATGACAAAATAATTAATTAACACATGATTCATATGTAGGAACATAAACCTTATGGATACATAATATAGTAGTGTGTTCATGAGTACACCACTTTTAAACCATTTAAAGAGAATATCAGAGTAGCAGAACCATACCTCAAACATCAAATGGGAATGACTATGAATTCTAAACATTCACTGAATTACCTATCTTATGTGAGTTTACCATCCCAGAGACCTTACTACTGGAGGTTCATTACTGGACTTAGTTTCCCATCAATAAGATATAAAATATGAGTTTTTAAAAAAAAAATCTCATACCCAACAACCAACTACCTGATGCATCTGCCAGAATCAAGATATTACCTGTGAACAGTTTTGTACCAAAAAAAACCTATATTTATCTGAGCCATTATGGGTTCATATAACACTTGACTCAGCTCATACTAATGAGTGATTAGGTCTGTTACTAACACTATAACATTCTGAAGTGACTTGGTTTACCTGCGAGAGGTTTTCCCTGAATTCATATACTCACAATAATACACCAATTGTGATGTTTACCATGAGTTTTAAATTCACGGACTACTCCACTACTAGGTGAAGTCCGTACCGGGCGGGACCACACATGTGGGATGTGGATTTTAATTCCTGAGAATGATTCGTTAAAATGTCTAGGGGGTATTATTGATTCTCTGTCACTGGTAAGAATGCAGGGTGATCAGGGATATTTACCACAAATCCCAGGAGGAAAGAGTTCCATCCTTGAAACAATGGCATCTGTGTGTAGGTTTCCCTTCCCACTTCATCACCCTTAAATTAACTATAGATGCTAGAAGGATATTGATTGCTCACAACATATAAACAACCACTTGTTGGACACCACATTTACTTGATGTACACAACACTTTTGGACACACAGTTCAGGTATTAACTCAAGATCTGCAGTTACATATATATATATAGGTGTAATAAACACTATGCATTTTCAGACAGGCATGGGAATGATATGCAGTATTACAACATAGTACCCAGTGACCCCAGAAAAAAACAAGGTTATTACAAACAACATAACAACCACAAATTGGGTCTACTTTCATTTTCCCTCATGATTAAGGCAAATAAAGATAGTAAATAGAACCCAAAATAACATGTTTCTGACACCTTTTACCATTCTCTCATTGTTAAAAATAATGAGTTGGTGTCAAAATACTATACCATCTATATACCATTGGAAAAAAACTACTGACCTGTTACCTTCAGAAAACAAAAACCAACATATAAACAGCAGTTTGTACTAATTAAATTAATTAATCGAGTCTATCTCCTGGTGTGCGGTTATGGGTCCACCTTTGCTGTCGATTAGATCCTTTTCCCCATTATCTGGGTACCGAATTAATGCACTCAGTTATGTTCTTACTATTTAGTCACTGGTAATTGGCTGGTGCAAATCATACTTTATAATAGAAATTACACACAATCACAAATCCCTCCGCGGGCTAGAATATTCGAGTACTCTGTTGCAGTAGGCTCGGTGTCTTTTTTTGAAATTTGGGGCCTCAGGTTGGTCTAACTTTCCGGAATTTCCACTTAAGCTCTGCAGAAGGTACTTTACCATCTCACCATACATGGTGCCAAGTAGACGTCCATTCAGCTTCTCTGCTTTTAATATCAGAATCCCAAGTAGTTCAACAAAGATTTTACACCCACCAAGTCGCGAGTCTATAACCCATGGCATTTAGGTTGACATTGGACCAGCAAAGAGTTAGTCGTTGTTATCTAGTCCAGTGTAGAACTTTATATGACTGAGAGGCATCTCATGGTAGTATCTGTGACTAGGGCCACAATTGATCTATACCTACATATATGCACAGATGAATGAATCCAGCACAGTAACAGGTTTGCAAACAATTGGATGATTCCTCTTGTTGCTGATGTAGAGACATTTAGTTGCTTTCATATGGTCTTTTATCTGATGGTGTTCAGGGTTTGGAACCTTGAGGTAATCTGGTTTCGTAGTTATGTTTCAGATGATATTAAGTTTGTACCTTGGTTGTATTGGCTTATGTGGTTCAGTGTCTTCTCCCATTTTGAGTTGGTGTCATAGCTAGAACTTGGTGTTGCATGGCTGAACTTTATGTTTGCCTTTTGCAGCTGTGAGATGTTCTTTCGAAGACTTATCCATTGTGGATATTAACTTGGTAATCCAACCAACAGTTGAAGGGCTTTCACTGTTGCTAGTTTTAGTAACTTGTAGGATTGTCCCATAGTTTCACTGATTTTGCTGAGTGATAAGGCTTATAGGTGATACTTCTCAGACGTAAAGCAGACGATACACTGTTGTCCGTTACTCTGTTGATCTTCATCTTTGTAGATTATTAGATCTTGAAGTCCACATGTGGGATGTTCCTACTAAAATAGGACTTAATCACTCACCCCGTCAGTTGTCTTCTAATTTATCTGTTGCTCGCTATGGAGCTATTGAGCGCCGCAGTAAACATTGAGGTATTGCTAGATCCAGACTATGGTTTGGACATTCACTTTATGGCTGTTTACCCAGGATCCAGTGTTAGTGATATAGTCCCACCAAATTCAACCACCACCTGCTTCTCTTCTATAGAAAAGGGATGACAAGAATACAACACTAGCATTAACCTACTGTGTTATGGTAAAAGGTTTACAACACAATTACAAACACAAATACAAAACACCAAGGGGAGAAGGGGAAAGGAGTGGGTGTCCATGTTCCACTGTCCCTCATTGCTGAGTAGAGCCATTCTGACTCTTCATAGTGAGTAAGGTATTTTCTCACTTATATTTTGTTCTGTTGTTACTGGGACTATTGGATGGGTGAAGTCATTCTGTCCATCCAACATGTTGATATTGTCTCTCTCATTACTTGAAGAGAATAGCCTATACAGAATCCCTGTGGTTTCTAATGCCGCGTCTTCATTTCGGCACTATAATCATCACTAGGTCAAGACTATTCACTATTGGCTTCTTAAGTACTGACATACATATGTATTCTTACATCAACATCCTCTAATCCCAAGGTGCAACATTAAAATGTATATTCCCACAGTAAAAAGTAACAATCAGAACAAAGAAAATTCTCATACCAGAAAAAAAAACATACATGTACATTTCTCTGATATTAAGTACATGATAATCATACATAATAATCATAATGATGATGCAGGGAGCCTAGGTTTTTGAATTATCTTCATGAACTAAAACATCCATTGTTTTCCCCCACTGCGTACAGCACATGAGGATAGTAATCGCTGTGATATGTTTTGCCAATGACTGCTATTATTCGGAGGGTATTTATAAGAATAACTTATGCCGCATGGTCCAGTCTTCTGAATATTGCAAGCAATTTATTCACATCAATCTTCGCTTCTGTTTCTACTATGGTGAGGCGATGCGGAGTGAATCCTATCCTGAACATACATTTACATCACGCGTTTAATTGTTCATGAATTTATATTCAAACATGGCCTGTCCCTAACACTATTTTATGAAATGATTATATGTTCACCCTCATATGGAGTGGTTACTAATCTGTTAACAAAAGAATGGTACTAAAATTTAGCACTATATTTCCAAGTTACAGATTATAATGTGGCAAAATATTTTATCCCCTGACTAAGTACGAGTCAGGAATATGCGTAATCATTTGTATGTCCCCGCATGGATAAAACACCTTTCTATAGTACATAGATTATTTGCAGATTTCTAAGCATAAATAGTGAGATATTGTTCACAGTGCCTAGAAGTTTTAACATAGGAATATGAAATTGACAGACACTAGTTCTTTACTATGAAGCATGAATCAGGGGTCTGCTCCTACATTGAGAAAATCTCTAGAATGTGTTTCAGACATGAGAGTTGATACTTTACAGTACACATAATATTCATAGATTATAGCACTACTAGTGAGATATAAGTTCATAATGCCTATACAAGATATTAACATATGGATTTGAAATTGTAAGACATAGGAAAAATTACAGCGTGGCGCCCACCTGTGTTTCCTTAGTAAACATCATCCAGCCTGGTTTAAGAGAATTGTAACTAATTCTTAATTAAACATACTGGTCTATGTAATACATAAATATATCTTAATGATGTAGATAACATACCAATAGCTTGAAGAGAATCATGGTTTTAAAACAAACTACCTTCTCCCCGAAGGGAAAGGTCGACTTTCTTGTCAGTTCTCTTGACTAGAAATGGCCGCTTCAGTCTTTGTTTTCCCCCTCGCCAGGATTGGCCAGATAAGGAGAGAAAACAAGCCAAACTAAATTTAGCTGTGCCACGGTCAGTCTATCGCTGTTTTATTTTCTCCTACATTAAGTAAGTTACTTAAACAGTAATTGTAAGGGTTTGTTTATTTTTAAGGGAGTCCATAAATAGGAAAGGGTAGGGACGTTTTATTATACCACACACACAACTAACCACATAACCAACCACACAACTATCCACACAACTATCAACACAACCACCCAAAGATTCACCCACACAACCAATCAACAAAACAACCAACCAGCCACCCACACAACCACCCACAAAAACACTAAACCAACCACCCACACAACGACCCACTCAACCAACCAACCAACCACCCACACAACAACCACCAAACAGAGCAATAACCACCCACACAACTAACCAACCACCCACCCAACCAATCAACCAACCACCCACACAACGACCCACACAACCAACCAACCAATCAACCTACCATCCAACCAACCAACGACTCACACAACCACCCACACAATCAACCAACAAACCACCCACACAACCACCCACCCACACAACCACACACATAACCGTCCAAACAACAATCACCCAACCAACCACCGAACCAAACAACTAACCACCCACACAGCAACCAATACAACCACTCACACAACCAACCAACCGACTAGTTACACAACCAACCACATAACCAACCACACAACCAACCACATAACCATCCACACACCTATCCACACAACCACCCAAAGATTCACCCACACAACAGATCAACCACCCAACCAATCAACCACCCACACAACCACCAAAAGAAACAATAAACCAGCCATCCACACAACCAACTACACAACCATCCACACTACCCACACAACCAACAAACCAACCAACCAAACAACTAATCAATCACCCAACCAAGCACTCGCACAACGACCCACACAACCAACTAAGCAACCAACCAACACCCACATAACCAACCAACCACCTACACAACCACCCAACCAAACAACCAACCAACAAACCACTCACACAGCCATACACACAATCACCCACACAACCACTGGCACAATAACCCACACAACATTCACATAACCACCCTCATACCCACCCACATAACCACCCAGCCAACCAACCAACCACCCATCCGCACAACCACTCAACCATCAACCAACCACCACAGAACCAAAAACAGGTAAAAATTGCTTGTCAATTGCAGGACGTTGCTATCAACCCCAACCCCAGCTTCATTTTCTAGGCAATTTTACGCTCAGTAGTTCGCCATTGATTTCAGAACGAGAAAGTCAACGTTGAAATCTAAACTGACGTGTGTAGGAAAATGATCCCACTACCTCGCCATCAGCGTTCCGGCAGTTTAAGACTGACTGCAAAATTACTCTGTGCTGACTCATCATTCCTAGAACAATTCATTCACCAGATCTGTTTCTTTTAATCTAGAACTTCGCACTAGAACAGATTTATAATAAATAATGATATAATCTTTAAGGCATTTTCAAAGTTTGCATAAAAATAATGCATAATGCATAACATTGTAACCCATCTTTTTCTGCTTACAGAACTTATCAACTGTCATGTCGATGATTAAAAACAGTTTTCATTAAAAATAATGAATGTTGTGTGGAAGGACATTCTTTTAAGTTACTGTGCGCCAGGAGCTGGGCGAAACCACGCCGGGTCAGATAGATAGACAGACAGACAGATAGTCGGGAACGGAAGCTTATTTGGCTACTTATATGAATTAAATGACATTCTCCCCACCAGGGACTGGGTGAAGTCGGGCCGGGTCAGACAGACAGACAGATAAACAGACAGTCGGGAACGGGAGAGCTTATATGACTACGTATATGAATTAAATGAGATGCTCCCCACCAGGGACTGGGTGAAGCCGGGCCGGGACAGACAGACAGACAGATAGACAGACAAACAGATAGTCGGGAACGGGAGAGGTTATATGACTACGTATATGAATTAAATGAGATGCTCCCCACCAGGGACTGGGTGAAGCCGGGTCAGACAGACAGACAGACAGATAGACAGACAGACAGATAGTCGGGAACGGAAGAGCTTATATGACTACTTATATGAATTAAATGAGATGCTCCCCACCAGGGACTGGGTGAAGCCGGGCCAGGACAGCCAGACAGGCAGACAGACAGACTGATAGATAGATAGATCCCCTCCAGGGCCTGGACGAAGCCGGGCCGGGTCAGCTAGTATATATATAAATGAGAAGATATTAAAATGTTAAATTTTAGTAAGTAAATAGCTGATTGTACACTTACAAACTATGACAGTTGGCTGCACGGGAATGAGAAGAAGACGTGAAGAAAATTTCATCTCAATCGGATGGACCGTTAGCGAACGCATAAAGAACGGACATACATACAGACATACATCGTCTTTTATAGATATAGATTCCCTGTCCTTTGTAAGACGTTACGATCAACCCCACACCTAAGTTGAATTACTAGGCAAGTTTACGTTTTGTTTGTTTTCTCAACGGGAAGTCACCGCCGAAGTCCAACTGACCGGTGTAGGGAGTAAACCCCCACCCAAACGTCAGCGCACCTGAAGTTTAAGCGGAAGCTGACTTCTCATTCTTATTAGTCTGTTAAATATCCTTTACAGGACTATCGCAGTCAAACCCAGCATATTTGGCTGTTTGTGATGTCTTGGCAAGGTTACCTTCAGTAGTTTGCCATTGCTTTCTGAACGACCGGCACTCATGCCAATGTTTAGAAACCAGCGCAAGGCGGTTGTTTTACTGGGATCGGCTTTCAGAAACCGAACACAGCCCCGATAACTATGGCTAATTTCGATGTAAAATAGACATATGGAGTTTGGCGTGTTTCTGAATCACGTTCGATGGTAAACTATATTCACATACAGTTTGGGAGTCGCGGTTACACAACGGCTAGCACGCTTGCCTTCACGCATGGTGGTGATGTTCGAGGCTGTTTTACATGGCCTGGGATGTCATGACGTGGTCATAGTGTGAGGCGTGGAAGTGTGGGAAGTCTTGACTTCTTAGGAAGTGTAGAGATATGGGATGTCTTGAGATATGGGATGTCTTGACGTCGTCATAATATGGATTGTGGAGATGTGGGATGTCTTGGCTTGGTTATAGCAGGAGGTGTAAATATCTGTGTGTGAAAATATCGAAAGGTAAAGGAGAAAGAAACAGCAAATTCAATAGAAATAAAACGCGACGTAGGACAGCAAGAACACAGGCTTTCAGACTTATTCTAGTCAGAGTAAAAGACAACTGAGAACAAAGGACAGTTGAGTAGCATGTTCGGATGACGTCAGCACTAGTCAATTGACTAACCTAATGGTAATGATGATGATGATAATAGTGTTCGTATCTTAGCTGGCTAAAAGTGACGCCAAAACAGAAAGTATTCACGCCCAACGATTCAAGGAAACTGTTAAATATCATAGCTGATAAGGAAGGTAAGGAGGAGTGGGGGGGGGGGGGGTGTATTCATACCCCGCAATACAAGGAGTTCATAGGATACATTTAGTAACACAAGTAAGCAAAAACTATTAGCAAATCTTCCTGTTCCAAAATCAAGGACACGTGATAGCTTTACACGGTGCCCAGAAGGAGGTGCACAGAAGTGTGACTCAGCTTTGTTATCTGACATTGCTGTAAGCGATGTGTTGTAATCAACACATAGATATTAGAATAGAGTCAGCTACTTTAGTTAGCATTAAAACTCAGTAAAGCCGTAGTGAGGTAACATGACATTGTTGTGAGAGATATGTAATCAACATATTGATAATAAAATAACGTCAGCTATTTTATTTAACATTCAAACTTAGCAATGCCGCAGCTAAGTAACGTGGACTAGTATGCAATGGCGGACTGATCAGAGTGTCAGTTGCACTTTGGAAAGTGGGCATTGTGGTCGTTTTAAACATTAGATTACAAATAATATACTGTCATCTACTGCCTATAGTACACTGCGATGTAGGACTGGGGGAGGGGAGGAGGGGAGGTGTCCCTTGAGCCTGAGGAATTAAGGCCGCCTGGCTAGTGCAGTTGCCGCGAACATTTTTTTCCCAACGACATAAAAATGTCCATACTTTACCGAGGATTCGAACTCGTGTCTCCTGAATTAGAATCGTGAATTCTAGCCACTAGGCCAGCCGCTGCTCAAACAATAGACAATGTTGAAATCGTTATTGACCTTTTAGTCCCGGGAACCAGCCTTTTTAAAAAAAAAAAAAAACAATGTCCGCCCCTGCTAGTATATATAAGTTTTACAGGCCAATATTGACTTGAGGACGTGAATTACAAGTATCTACAAGTAACTACAAGTATTGGAACAGTCATAACATCTGATGGGAGATGCCTTGAAGAGATTAGGACAAGAATCGCCATGCCGAAAGTAGCCTTTTGTAAGATGAAAAACATACTGACCAATAAAAAGATGTCATTTGCAACGAGAAAAAAAGTGTTGAGGTACTACATAGAGCCTATGCTTTTCTATTGATGTGAAGCGTGAACAATGAGCAGACAAGCTGAAAAACATCTGATGGCTGTAGAAATGGGGTTTCTGAGGATAATGCAAAGAATACCATGGACAAACAGAAAAACCAACGAGCAAGTTCTAAAAGAAACAAATGAAACCGTAAAGTGATTAGAGAAAATAGTCGTAGACAGTCAAATTTTTTTTTATTTGGGGGGGGGGGGGGGGGGTCACTTTATGAGAAGAAATAAATTGGAGAACTTGGTGACAACTGGCAAGATTGAGAGGAAGAGAAGAAGAGGAGGACAAATAATAAATACCTGGATGGCTTGGCCACGTTGTATGGTCGAGACAAGAACACTGAGCTGATCCACGATTCTGGTGATCGAGTTAAATGGCAAAACATGATCACCCATGCTTACCGGTATGGCACAGGATTATGATGGAGTAGGAGTGAGTTCACCTGATGGCGAGAAACACTGGTAATAGGAAAACTAATCCACACGAAACAAGGACAATGAGCAGACAAGTTGAAACACATCTAATGGCAGTGGAAATGTGGTTTCTGAGGTAAATGCTAAGACTAACATGGACAGACAGAAAAACCAATAAGCATGTCCTATAAGAGGCACATGAAAACCGCTATCTGATTAGAGAAATTAGACGCACACAGTCTAACGTTTTGGGGCATGTTATAAAAAGACATCAACTAGAGAACTTGGTGACAACTGGCAAAATTGAGGGGAAAAGAACAAGGTGAAGGCATAGAAGTAGATATGTGGATGGCTTGACCACATGGCATGTCGAGACAAGCAACACGGAGCTGATCCACAAACTATGGTGATCATGTGAGATGGCGAAACATGACTGCCCACGCTTATCATCATGACACATGATGATGCTGAAAAGAGAGACGAAGGAACCCCATAGTGTAGTAGCTAGCAGGTCTGCATGTCGTCCCAGCCACCATATTTTCATGTTCCCATTGACCTGTTTTGTTTTTTAAACTGACAATGTGCTCCCATGTCGACCCGTCTATTGGCTCGTGACCTGGACCTTTTGATACTATCCCAGTCTACTTGCAGAGCAGCAGATGTCTCTTAGTGTCCCTAAACGTTCGGAACAGCTCTGACTAGCTAGTTTCCGATTGTCCCTCGTGCTAGGAACAGCTCTGACTACCTAGTTTTCCGAATGCCCCTCGTGTCCGGAACAGCTCTGACTAGCTAGTTTTTCGAATGTCCGTTGTGCCCGGAACAGCTCTGACTATATTGTCCCCGGGCACAACGACAAGTACATGTCCGAATCGAAAACTCGCCGAGTGGATACCGCATGCAGACCTGTCTGGTTTGTGAGGGAACGGCCCGGGGCGAACGAAATGCCCAATATATTGAAGTGAGGAATTAAAGCAGCCATGAGCAGGACGTGGCGATTGCAACTATGGAAGCCACCCTGGATGGCGGAAAATGCCCCGGACTGTCCCTGCCTTCCCTTGAGGTCTCATCGTGAAGTCTTCGACTGTTCCAACTTGACCAGCTGGGATGTGGACGGTACCACAAAAGTGAGAGTCTCCCAGGAATGCTAACCTGGCAAAAAAGCACGCAGAAGTCGGATGAATTGGCCCAAGGGTTTCGACCTAAGAGTGCGTAACAACACACCGCAATCACATCGGAAAAAAACACTCCGGATGAACGCAAAGAAGAAGAAGACGACATCCATAATGTAAGTCGTGATATCACACACCAGACTCTTCTTTGCCTTGGAAATTCTTATCTTAGATTTCTATAATATCAGCTAACAATACTTCGCAGGTGAAAGGATGAGATCTCGGGATAAATAATTGCTTAAAGGTAATCGTTTGATTGCCCGAAAACGGAAATTGGAAGTTATGACAAGTCAAACTTATTAAGAGGATTCTAATATAAGTTTTCTTTCTAACGTGTAACGTCCTTTGTGGCGTATCGTTTTAGAGTGTTCGTTTGTTAGACCTCTGCGAAATATCAACATACAGCATTTGTTCATCAATGTCATCATCGCGTGCCTGCTAATAAGCCTCTACGATCCTGGTTGGCCATCTCACAAAATCACCCGAGTCTCGAACCATGTCCGTCTTTCTGTCCCCGTTCTCTCCCTGTATGCCATTCGGTTAATTGATTAATTGCCGAAGGATAATATATCGCCATATGTGACCTTCCATTTGAACAGAAGGGCGATATATCGCCTTACATCATTTTATTTGTTTTGTTTCTTGGGAATCTCTGCAATTTCAATGCTCAGTGAACGGAAGTGTACTTTAAAATACTAGATCATCTGATTGTTTACCATGTTTGGTACAAACTTATTGCTTGTTTGCATGTGAATCAGTTAAGCCATCCACATATCTTTCTCATTGCCTTCCCCTTGCTTTTATAGTTGTCGCTTAATTTTGAAACATATTTGCCCAAAACAGACTACACACCCAACTTCTAATTTCTATAATCATACTTTTGTTTGTTTCTCGGAAGACGGCATAATTGTGTTTTCTGTCCGTTCATGGTATCTTTTGCTTTTCCCCCAGAAACCATATTTCCGTTGCCATTACATGTCTCTATTGCCCCTACGAGTTATCTATATCTATAAAACAAAGTGTATGTATAATATATATGTATGTATGTAAATATGTATGTCCTTTATTTGTTCGCGAACGGCCCATCCGATTGAGATGAAATTTTCTACACGCCTTCCTTTCATTCCAGAGCTGTAAACTGTCATAGTTTTTTTCTTCTTCTTCCTCCTCCTCCCATCCTCCCCCTCCCAAAATACGTACGTAAATATATGATGATGATGATGAAAGAATCCCCGAACCAAAACGCTAGGGGAAGGGAAGAAAATGACGTGACTACACAGAATCGTCACACGGCAATCATCATCATCAAGTGCCGTGCCGGCTGGCGTAGGCGTTCATGGCTTTCCGTAGATCTCAGTCTTTGGTTTTTTAGATCAATCTCTGCTGCTGATATTCCTCCATGCCACGGCAATATCAATAACAATTCATCTTTTTATGTGTAAGGA
The DNA here is from genome assembly GCA_014155875.1 of Cepaea nemoralis. Classification (NCBI taxonomy): domain Eukaryota; kingdom Metazoa; phylum Mollusca; class Gastropoda; order Stylommatophora; family Helicidae; genus Cepaea; species Cepaea nemoralis. Next base: position 46,138 of record JACEFZ010026242.1, read on the forward strand.
AGTTATCTACAGTCGTGTAGAAGGGAAGAACTAGACGAGTATGAAGTCGGAATGGCGAACTATCTCCTCCATTCTTCGCCTCCCTGACGCTCCTCCCTCCTACTCTTCACGCCTCAAGCTCATTCCCTCACCGTCCTCCTTCTCCCTCTTCATCTCCTCCTCCTCCCCATCGAAGCATAATCCCAACTCTCGGGAACATCCGACTCATCGGCCTCATACCCTCCTCTGCATACTTCATTCCCATCATCATCCTCCAGAGCCTGCGTCCCTCTTCCCTCTTCCCCTCTCCTACCTCTTCCCCCCTTTACCCTCCTCCTCCTCCCTCCCACCCTCCTCCTCCCTTTCTCTTCCTCCTCCATCCCCCCCTACCTCTTTCCTCCTCCCTCCTCCTCCTCTTCCACCTCCACTTCCTTCCTCCCCTCCTCATTCCCTCCTCTCCTTCCTTCTTCTCCCTCTGCCTCCTCCCTCCTCCTCCCCCTCCTCCTCTTCCTTCTCCCTTCTGTCTCCTCCTCTCCCCTCCTTCCTCCGCCTACCCTCTTCCTCTTTCCCCTCCTCCTCTTCCTCCTCCATTCCCTTCCTCCCTCTCCCTCCTCCTCCTCCCTTTCGCTCTCCCTGTCCTCCCCCTCCACCTCTTCCTCCTCCCTTTTCCTCCCTTACTCCTCTCCACTCTTCCTCCTAACCCTCTTCCTCTTCCCTCCCCCCCTCCTCCATATCCCTCCTCCTCCCTTCACATTCTCCTCCTCCCTCTTCCTTGACCCTCCCTGACTTCTCCCTCCTCCCCCTTCCTCCGTCCCTACCTCATCCCTCCCTCCATCCTCCCTCTCTCCTCCCTTAACATTCTCCTCCTCCACTGCACATTCCTCTCCCTCCCTCCTCCTACCTCCCCCTCTACCATCCTCTTCCTTCAACATTCCTCCTACTACCCATCTCCTCATTCCCTCCTTCTCCATCCTCCTCCCCCTCCTCTTCCTCTCCTCTCCTCACTCCTCCTTCCCTTTCACATTCCTCCTCCTCCCTCTTCTCCCTCATCAACTCCTCCTCATTCTGACTCCTCCCCCTCTCCCTCTACATCCTCCTCCTCTTCCCCTCTACCTCCTCCTCCCTTCACATTCCTCCGCTCCCTCTTCCTCCTCCTCCCCTCCTCTCTCCGCCCTCCCTCCTCCTCATCCCTTCTTCCTCTTCCTCCCTCTACCTCCTCCCTCCTCCTCCCTTCACATTCATCTCCTCCCTACCTCCTTTCCCCTCCTCCTCCTTCTCCCTCTTCCTTCTCCCTCCGCCTCCTCCTACTCTCTCCTCCTGCTCCCTTCTCCTCCTGCTCCCTTCTCCTCCTGCGTTCTCCTTCTCCCTCCTCCTCCTCGCCTCCTCCTCCACCCTACTCCTCCCAATCCCTCCTCCTCCCTCCTATTCCTCCCTACTCCTCCTGTCTCCTCCTCCCTCCTCTTCCCTCCTCCACCTCCCTCTTCCTCCTCCCTCCTACATTTACCCAAGACAGACAGACAGTCAGACAGATAGTCGGGAACGGGATCTTATATGACTACTTATATAATTTAAATGAGATGCTCTCCACCATGGGCTGGGCCGGGTCAGACAGACAGATAGATAGATAGATAGACAGACAGACAGACAGACAGACAGACAGACAGACAGACAGACAGTCGGGAACGGGAACTTATATGACTACTTATATGAATTAAATGAGATGCTCCCCACCAGGTGTTGGGCGATGCCAGGCCGGGTCAGACAGACAGACAGATAGATAGTCGGAACGGGAACTTATATGACTACTTATATGAATTAAATGAGATGCTCCCCATCAGGGTCTGGGCGAAGACGGGCCGGGTCAGACAGACAGACAGACAGACAGACAGACAGACAGACAGACAGTCGGTAACGGGAACGGGAACTTATATGACTACTTATATGAATTAAATGAGATGCTCCCCAAAAAGGACTGGGCGAAGCCGGGCCGGGTCAGCTAGTTATTTATATTACAAAGCATATGTGTTAATATCAATGTTTGCATGCTTATGACATGTTTATGATTATCCAATCCGCGTATTAGTTTCGTTTTAGTTTCTAATCTGTTTAAGATTATCCAATCCGTGTATTGGTTTCATTTTATTGAAAAAGACGGCGGTTATAAAAGGGCTAAGTCCTGGCTAATATGTTTACCAGCGATGGCTAAACCTCCTCTCCTCGGCGTTGAGCAATGTGTTCTTCAAAGCTGCATCTCTGGGTAGGGTTGTGTAATCTCGCTGGTGTGAAGACAATTTCACAATGAAGGTATTTGCGTTCAAACAAAAATGCGTTAACAATAATGAAGTCGGCGCTCGACAGTACTTTCAAAAAAGTGCTGTTGACTCCAATACATTATTTTGCAGTTTTCAAACGGAATAAAATTAAAGATAATATAATTGAAACTTCCAGATATAAATCAAGTATTTTAAGAGAAGAATTCGACTGCACTGTAGAAATATATTATATAAAATGGACATATTTATTGAAAATTATTGTAGACGGAAACGTGATATTTCATTATGTACGATACGGTTTATTAAGAAGATCACGGCTTCTTTATTTGATCGGTGATCCTAGATTTTTATATATGGATGGTCTCCCTTTCATTGCTAATCAAGATGGTCCGTGTAATTATTTAGAAAGTTATACAAATAACCACGGCCGTCTGATTAACAATTCCACACATTATTCAAAGTACATTTTACTATGTCGCCTGCTGAATCCTGATTTACAGCAGTTTGCTATACGATATTATGATGTGGTTACTGCACTTGGGTTTTCTAAGTTTGGTTGCTTCAACTTGAAAAATTGTTTAACAAAAATTGAGCAGCGTATGATTCTCCACATACAAACACGCAGAAGGCTATGTGAATTAGAATCAGGTCGTGATAAGAAATCAGGAGGAAGCGCCAAATGCGAGAATCTGTATCGAAGATTGCCAAATTGCTATAAGTTATATCCAATAACTCAGATGGTATATTTTAGTTATAGCAGGCAACAACAAGCCAAAGAAAGCTTAAAGATAATCATAAAAACACAAAACCACACAGAAGTTGGAAACCTGGACAACCCTGACATCCTTAACAATCTAAAAGTTATGCCTTACTTTGATCTACATGACGCTGAGGATACAATCTTGAACTACGTGAAAGCCGAGGCGCGAAATCACGACAGCTTTCCACAATTGTGTTTACATAAAAATGTCGTGCAATGAATATATACTGAGTGTGCCATTGCCACGTGACGCTGTCTACGAAGCGCACAAATTATGTCCACAAATTATCACAAGTAATTTGATCGTTCGCGTGTACCAGGAAGGTGATATTGGATACATAGATATGTTTATTGCATGCCAAAACGCTGATATGGCACTTCCATGGAACACCTGGCATGAGATGTACTTGTACCGAGCCAAGTTCAGATTTGAAGAGCACATATTTTCAGGATACAAAAAGCGCTGGTGCCCAATGCTTCAACAGTTGCTATACGGCATACTGCATTTCCCCTTTCAAGATGATCTGCACTTTGGCACTGTCCCTCGACCAGTGATAGATACAACACCGGACAATGTTTTGAAGGTTTTTGGCTACAGACCAGAGACTCGCATGAAACACATCATGGACCACCATTGCCCAACAACATTAAAGAAATACTTAAATCTCCTTAGACACGACAAGCTTAAGTCTTTCTTCTATACGCGTGACCGTAATCAGATTCAGGAGTTAATTAATTCCTCGCTGGACACAGTGACAGAAGATAGATTACAGCAGGTCCAGTTCACGGTAGTCGTAGAGTTCAACGATTTTATTGGCGAGACTGTTACAGGTCCTGGATGTGCAATGATAAAAACCTGTTTGCGCAAGTTAAAGAACGGCCGATACGTGGTGGTATCCGCCTTCCCAGTCTCTTCTTCCACAACAAATCATGAACGTCAGCCAGTTGGTGTCGCCGCATCCGTGTTCCGCGAGAGCGACGTGAAGTTAAAAACAAAACCTAAAAAAGGAAAAAAAAATCCCACAAAACAACAACATGATAGTCAGTTTTAGCAGATTCAGTGCCAATAAAAAGCAGATTTGCCCAAAACGAAAATGGATGATGGAAAATGGGAAGTCACAGTTATGACTTAAAAGTTGTTTATATGGTAGAAGACATTTTGTATTATAATGCAATGAGAACATCTCAGCTATATATAATATAAGCCCATGGCACTTAATCAGTTAAATCACCATGGTAGACATAAGACAATTTAAATTACTGCGGGAATATGCGTGTTATAAATTTCAGCATGAAGAATTTATCTAATTGCTTTAATTTATGTGAATTCTGCTGTGTGTGGTTAATTGTGATTTGGATTTGTGAATAATGCGCATTTTTATACGTTTTGCCTAATGTTTTGTGCTCAATTACACTTTCTACTGGCATGTTATCGATGTCATCTTCAACTTCAAGCTGAAGTGATCTGTGTGAATTTAGAGTTTGAAGTCTCTCTCTGGTTGTTAATAACATCATCATCATCATCAAGTGCCGTGCCGGCTGGCGTAGGCGTTCATGGCTCTCCATAGATCTCGGTCTCTGGTTTTCTGGGTTAACTCTGCTGCTGATATTCCTCCGTGCCACCGTCTCAATCCATCCAGCATCACTTCTCTTGGTCTACCTCTGCCTCTCTTCCCCTCGATCTTTCCAGTTGTTACGATGTTCTCCAATGCCTCTCTTCTCATCACATGACCGAGGAAAGCTGTTTGTCTCTGTCTTATTGTTGTATATAATGTTCTAGTTTCATTAGCCTGTTTCAGGCAGTCGTCGTTAGTTACTCTGGCAGTCCAAGGAATTCGCAACATTCGTCTCAGGAACCACATCTCTGTTGCTTCTAGTTTCTTCTTAATTTGCTCATTTACATTCCAAGATTCACTGCCATACAGCAAAACTGGTTCTACATAGCATTTCAGCACTCTCTTTCTTACATTCAGTGATAGTGACTTATTGCATAAGATACTCTTCATTTTCTGAAATGCGGCTTTTGCCTGCCCTATTCTGCTCCTAATCTCTGTTGTACATCTTCCTTCTGATGTTATAAATGCCCCTAGGTATCTAAAATTATCCACTTGGTTAAGGATTTTTCCTTCTATTTCTATGTCACATTTTGGTGTCACCATTTTCTTTGATATTACCATTGTTACTGTTTTCTTGATATTCAAGAAGAGTCCTTTCCTTGCACTCTCTGTTACTACAAGTCTAATAATTGTTGTAGGTCTGTTGAGTTATCCGCCACCAATACTGTGTCATCTGCATAGCGTATATTATTTATATTATAACCTCCAACTAGTATTCCTGGCATCTCTTTGATCTCTCTCATTATTACTTCGCTATACAGGGAGAAAAGATCTGGTGACAAGACACACCCTTGTCGTACTCCTAGCTTTATCTGTTCGTAACTACCCTCTTTATTTCCCATTTTAATTGCTGCTACTTGGTTCCAGTAAATATTCTTTATTATTCTTAAATCTTTTCCATCAATGTTGATATCTTCCAACATTTTAATCAGTTCATCATGTTTTACTTTATCAAATGCCTTAGTATAATCTATGAAGCACAAATATATGTCTCTCTGTTTCTCTATTGACCTTTCTATTAGTGTCCGTAATGTATAAATTGCATTGTTTGTGCCCTTTCCTTCCACAAATCCACTAATTTCCATTTTTATTTTCTTTTTGGTTCTTCTCATTATGATTCTGAGTAGAAGCTTAGTGATATGGTTTATAAGGTTAATTTTACGAAAATCTTCACAATCAGTTGCTCCTGGTCTTTTTGGTATAGCTATAAATACAGATTTCAGCATATCACTGGGTAAATATCCACTGCTGTGAATATTATTCAACATTTTGGTTAATATATCTACTCCAAATTCTCCCAATAATTCTAATTCTTCTATTGTGATTTCATCTGGCCCAGCTGTTTTTCCTTTCTTCATACGTTTCATAGCGTCAGCGACTTCTTCTTTCAGAATAGGTGGACCTTCTAAGTTACTATCTTCTGTTAATTCTTCCCTTTCTCCATCATATAATTCTCTTATATACTCATTCCACCTCTTCATTATAGCACCTTCCTCTAATAATATATTTCCTGTTTTTGATTTCAAACACCCTGTATTTATTCTTATTTTTCTTCCTGTAAGCTCACTGATTTTTTTGTGCATATTTTTTGTATCTTTAATGGAATTTAATTCAATTTTTGTTTACATTGCTCGTTTAACCAACTTTCTTTAGCCTTCCCACATTTATCTTTTATTTCTTTATTTATCTTAGCGTATTCTTGTTTGTCATTTTTACTCTGTTTTCTTTTGTCCATCAGTTTTAAGATTTCTTCATTCATCCATTTTTTCTTAGCTATTTTGCCTCTCTCCGGTAATACTTCTTTGCTAGTTTGATGAATGGAGTCCCTTAACATTTCCCATTGTTCATTTATACTCTGTATTTTAGCTATTGCATTGTACCTATTTTTCACAGTCACTCTGTATTGTTCTTGCATTTCTTTATCTATTTTCAGAATCTCTTTATTAAGTCTCATGTTCTTAACCATTTTTTCCCTCTCTTTAATCTTACTTTTATTTGTCCACATAGTGGTACATGATCACTATTACAGTCAGCACCAGGCATTGTCTTTACATTAATTAAAGCATTTCTAAATCTTTTATTAATTAGTATGTAGTCAATTTGGTTGCGTATTTTCTTATCAGGGCTTTTCCATGTGTACAGTCGTCTTTTATGGTGTTTAAACCATGTGTTTCCAATTATCATATCATTGATATGCCCATTCTATTAGCTTTTCCCCTCTTTCATTTCTTGTACCTAAACCATAATTCCCCACTACATCCTCCATTTTTTCCCTTTCCTACTTTTGCATTAAAATCACCAAGTATTATTTTTATTTCTTGTGATCCAATTTGAGCCATCACCATTTCTATTTCGTCGTAAAAGTGTTGTATTTCTTCATCACTACTGCTTGTAGTTGGTGCATATACTGGTATCATATTTATATCTATTTGTTTGCCTTTGATTTTTACCATAATAACTCTATCTGAAATACACCAGTATCCATTAATTGACTTGGCTGTTTTTTCGTCTAATATTATTCCTACACCTTTTTCATGTGTATCCCCTCCAGAAGAAATTATTGTGTGATTGTCAGCTATAATTTTGCCCGATCCCTTCCATCTCATCTCACTAACGCCTCATTGGCACCTTTCCGTCTTGACAGACGATAGTTTGGTACATTGTGCTTCAAAAAGGCTTAATAACTACGATCCATGGCGGTGGCGAGTGTGGCTGGTAAGGCCAATTCTTGCTGCAAATGTTTGCCCACAGTAGGTGCATGTGAAAAAAATGGTCATTTCCTCCATTTTGTACCATCTTACGTCTCTCACGCTCTGTGTGTGCTTTATCTGCAATCATTTTCTTCTTTGTCTTTATTCCATTTCTGATAGTTGCCCTCCATGCAACACGTTCAGCGGCGACGTGCTCCCAATGTGCATTATCAATGCCTGTATCAATCATGTCCCGCTTACACACATCTTTGTATCGTAGTAGAGGCCGACCCTGAGATCTCCTACCCGTCTGTAATTCACCAAAAAAGATGTTCTTTGGTATTCTACCATTATCCATCCTCCTAACATGTCCTATCCATCTAAGTCTACGAAGTCTGAGCATGGAATACACCGTCACACAGCCTGATCTTTCCAATACTTCAGTATTTGTGATTTTGTCTTGCCACTTAATACCAAGTATTCTTCGCAGACACCGCATATGAAAGCTGTTTAAACGTTTCTCTTGGCGTGAGTAAGTTGTCCAGGTTTCACTGCCATAAAGAAGAGTACTAAGGACACAGGCTTGGTAGACGAGGACTTTTGTTTTGGCAGTAAGCTTCCTGTTCTCCCAGACTCTTTTTGCTAACATGTTTATTGTTGTTGCTGCCTTGCCAATCCTGATGTTGATTTCCTGATCGAGGGATAATTTGCTATTTACCTCTGATCCTAGACATGTAAAATGGTCTACTATCTCTAGTTCGGCGTCGTCAATAAAGATTGATGGTACACCATGTGCACCTTGTGACATAATCTGTGTCTTCTTTTTGTTAATTGTTAAACCAAATTCAGAACAAGCATTGGAGAATACAGATAGTAGATGTTGTAATTATTCCTCAGAGTGGGTCGTAATCGCAGCATCATCCGCAAAAAGCAACTCTCTGATTAGTACCCTCCTAATTTTGGTCTTGGCCTTCAATCTCTGAGCATTATAGAGGCCACCATCTGAGCGCGAGTGAATGTATATACCGTCATCCTGATCACGAAAGGCATATTTCAGTAGAAGTGAAAAGTATATCCCAAAGAGGGTGGGGGATAGTACACAACCTTGCTTAACTCCACTCTTGATTTCAAACTCTTCTGAAGTTGAGCCATCAAATTTTATTATACCCTTCATACCTGTGTGGAACGATTCCACAATGGACAGAAGAGTTGGTGGGCAGCCAATCTTCTTTAGTGCTTTGAACAGACCAAATCGAATGCCTTTGTGAGATCGATGAAGGCAATAAACAGTGGCTGATTTTGTTCCCGGCATTTTTCTTGCATCTGTCGCAATGAGAATATCATATCAATGGTAGACCGGTTCTGACGGAAGCCGCGCTGTGATTCGGGGTAGACTTGATCTCCTAGGACTTGAAGTCTGCGCAGAACAATTCTGGCAAATACTTTCCTAACAATACACAGAAGTGAGATACCCCTATAGTTGTTACAGTCGCTCCGATCTCCCTTGTTCTTGTACAGCGTTATGATGTTTGAATCTTTGAAATCCTGTGGGACTTGTCCTTCTCGCCAGCATAGCTCTATTAGCTGGTGGATCTGTAGAGCGAGTGTGTCTTGCCCACTCCTGATTACCTCTATTGGAATCCCATCCTTACCTGGAGCCTTGCCAGATACAAGCTCATTTATAGCACACTTAACTTCTGTTATAGTGGGAAGTGTGTCCAGGTGGTCAAGAGTTGGCAGGGCCTCTATGGCGTTGAGGGCATCATCCGCTAGCTTGGTCTCACTTGAGTAAAGCTCTAAATAGTGCTCGACACATCTATCCATCTGCTGTGTCTTATCAGTGATGATTTCTCCAGTCAAGGTTTTCAGCGGTGCACTTCTTTTGATCATTGGACCACAGGCTTTCTTTATCCCTTCATACATGCTTCTGATGTTTCCCTTTTCACTTGCGATTTGAATGGACTCACATAACTTGATCCAATAGTCATTCGCACACTGCCTGGCAGCCTTTTGTACATCCTTCCTCGCTTGCTTCAGCTCACTCAGAGTGTTACGCGTTGGTCTTTCCTTGTTTCTTAAGAGAGCTATCTTCTTTTTATCAATCAAGGGCTGCAGTATCTGGCTGTTTGCCGCAAACCAGTCCTGCCTCTTATGATCCACAGTGCCGTAAACCCCTACCGCTGTTTTATAAATAGTTTCCTTAAGATTACTCCATTTATCATTTACTATACGATTTTCTGATGTATCATTGAAAGCGTCTTCAAGTTGCTGTTGAAATTCAAAGCACTTTCCAGGATCGTGAGTGTTAGTAATATTAATCCTGGGGCTAGACTTGTGTTTAGCTGTGTAGATTCTCTTTGGTCTCAGTCTAACCCTTGCAACAACCAAAGAATGATTTGTATCACAAGTCAGCACTGTGGTAACTTCGAGTTAATGATGTATGGTTCAGATGTTGTCTCCGTGTGATAATGAAGTCCAGCTGATGCCAATGGCCGGATCTTGGATGTTTCCATGTGACCTTATGCATCTCTTTTGTTTTAAAAAAAGGAGTTTGTAATACATAGGTCATTTCTAGTGCAATGCCCCAGCAGCCTTTGCCCATTATCATTCATGCGACCGATGTTGTATTTTCCAAGGCACACTGGCCATGAACTCGAGTCCTTGCCCACACGAGCATTGAAATCACCGATCATATAAATGTAGTCGGATTTTGGAACTGTCTTGATCGCAGAGTCTAGCTGCTCATAGAACGTATCTTTCACATCATCAGAGGAAGCGAGTGTCGGTGCATATGCAGTGAGAATGGCGGCAAATCCACAAGAGGTTGCCAAGCGCAGTGATAATAATCTTTCATTACCTCCAGCTGGGATATCAATCATTCCCAGTAGCGAATTCTTCACTGCAAAGTCCACACCATGTTGCCTTTTTTCTGCCTGCCCTCTTCCCTTCCAAAAAAGGTGTAATTGTTTTCCCTGAGTGACCCTTACTCAGCGAGGCGAGTCTCCTGCAGGCCAGCAATATCAATGTTAAGACGATTGAGTTCAGCATCAATCACAGCCGTTTTTCTCACATCGTAAATATTGGTCGTCAATGGAAAATCCTGGACACAAGGTTCTCACGTTCCAGGTTGCAAGCCGTAGCTTGAGGTTTCTATTCTTTTTATTAGTACCTGGTGCATTGGTTTTACAGCCTACGATTCAGATTTTGTCCTAGCCCCAAGCACCCATTGAAGCAGGCAGGCTGTGGCGGATCAGTACCCAATTGGCTGGGGGCTGCCCAGCTTGAGGCGGGCGCTAGCTGATCAGTGACACCTGTAGGTGTCTCCCGTAACAGTTGCCTCTCGCTTTGATTCCGAGACCGGTTAAGACCAGGGATGGAGTTATTGCCTCTCCATAGCACAAAGCCTGGGCTAAAATAAAGAAACCATGTGTTGCCCATGCAGCATGATCCCTCTCTCGGTCTGCCTAGTTCACTCCAGAGGAAAGTTGACACCTATAATCTGGAACAAGACAAGCTGCAGAAGCTGCCGGATCAGCAAAGCAATGCTCTAACTGTCCGCCTGTCGGAGCTTCGATCCTAGACCAGCTGCCAACCAAGGCTTAGGGCCTGGTCTGCCCTGCCATGACTTATTTTGTCTTTAGGTTGCATTTCCTCGCACCAGGATAAGGCTAGTACCCTCCCAATTGCGCTCTTCCGCCCGAAGCCGTTGGCACAATGTGGGGTGTCGGGTTTGGTAAGCGCCGCCCAACATTCGGCGCTGACAGAAAGCAGGTAGTACCGTCTACTGTCATACGGTAGCTCAGTCATATCTGACTAAGACCTGACTCACAATAACGCCTAGTATATTCATTTTCATGCTATCCATCTCTCTTAGAACATTGGTCAACTTTCCTAGCTCATTTAATGTCCTAACATTCCATGTTCCTACTCTAAATTTATTTATTTTAGTTATGATTTTGCCGTAACATAGATTTTGTTTTAGAGGTGTTAATTTGTATACGGTTTGCATAGCTCTACATAATTATATTATTTTGATTATTTAATTCTTGATGCAAAGATCATTCCAGCAAATTACAGTTTCCAGCTTTTGTACACACTGTACAGTCGTCTGCAAATAGATCACAGGACGACAAAAGATATAAAGGTAGATCGTTAATATATGGCAAATAATATAGGGCCAAGAATAGAACCTTGACGTACCCCAATGTTGAAGGTAGTGGTTTGAGACATAAATTTATTGTATGTTACTACTTGCTTTCTGTTAGACAGAAATGATTTTATTAGAGTCACTACATTAATGCCAACGTTAATTGTTTCTAGTATTTTAATTTAAATAACATGATCTATATCAAGTGCTTTTCTGATATCGATAAATACCGCTCCACTACTGCTGCTGCTGCTGCTGCCAGAAGTGCCAACCACCACCACTATTACTACTACTATTACTTCTATTATCACCACCACCACTACAACTATAACCTACACCACCGCAGCCACTATTACTAATACTAGTTTTACTACTGCCGCTGCTGTTGCTACTATGGCTACTTTTACTGTTTGTGTCACAGGTACTGTTATGGCGAATTTTCTTACCATAAAGTTTATGTCCACTGCAAACAATCAACCCCTAGTTATTACTTGCTATTACTATAATAACTAATTATACCACAACAAGCAATGATGTACAGACCAAATGGAACGAGAAGAAACTATCGAACATGTAAACGATGAACAGAGGGAATAACAGAGTCAATGGAAATCTCGATACATGAAGCCCATAAACAGACACTCTACAGCTGTTTATGCTCCACCTCGACACCACAAGGTACAAGAGGAACATGATGAGATGAGATGATGATAGATAACTAATTATTTCCACCACAATAAATTCATCTAACAATAAACTAATCAACAATTGCCTTATTATTAGTTAACACAGGATCTTGAATGCCCCATGGGGCATCATCACAGATCTTCCTTGTCAGTCTGACATCGTCTCTGCAGAGTTACAAGACCTGTCTACTGAGATTATTCTACTCATTTCGTATCACAAAATGCAGGTAATTGAACACATTGATTTCCACCATATGCGTGCATTTATACGTTAATGTAACTATTTGTTGCTCTAATTCTTTATATAACATATTTTCATACACAACACAAAACATAATTAACTGAACAGGTGTACAGACAGACTTGTCGACCAAACTCTTTTTAACGCCCCAACCAAAATTAAATTCAACGAGGAGATCGATGGTCCCAGCAGAAAAAGCTAGTCTAATTTTCTCATTTCTAACGGGGTGCTTGAACTCCCGATGCGCTGATGGCATGTTACGTGGATCAACCCCCACAACATTCAGCTGAACGTCAACGTTGACCTCCCGTTTAGAAAGCAACATCAAACTACTGAAGGTAAACTTGCCTAGAAAACCTTCATCAACCTGGAGTTGGGATTGATGGCAACGTCCTGCAATGGACATGCACATATTTTTTAACGGAATATGATGGTCTAAAACCATCTCAGTCATGTCAGCCCTGGGCACAAACTCCTGTGCAGTCTAATGAAATGGAGACCACCATGGCCAAATGTATAACAGCGCTCGCTCTTAAACTTCTGATGTGCTGATGCCAATGTAGCGGATTCAACCCCAACACCGGTCAGCTGGACTACAATGTTGATTTCTCGTCCTTATCTTGGGAATGTAAATTACAATACATACTTCATACTGTGGAGTTATAGATCATGTGAAGTGGATAGATGAATTATACTTTGGTTGAAATACTTCAAACACAGTCACTCCTGATATTGTTCTGTGGGGGATTTGTTATCCAAACGATAATGTCAAATTTCAAATCAAGTCTTTCTGCCTGCACTAAATGAGTTAGACTTGTCTAATTTGTAGAGCCTCGGTATTCTTGAGCAATCGTTCATTGTTCGACGAAGAATAAACTACTATTCCCCATAGCGAATACACCAAGAGGAAGAAGACGAAGAAGTTTAGAAAGAGGCGCAAGAAGGAGAAATATAGGAAGATGAAGAAGAAACAGAAACAGAGGAGGAGGAGGAGGCGGCGGCGGCGGCGGAGGAGGAGGAGGATGAAGAAGAAGAAGAAGAAGAAGAAGAAGAAGAAGAAGAAGAAGAAGAAGAAGAAGAAGAAGAAGAGGAAGAAGAAGAAGAAGAAGAAGAAGAAGAAGAAGAAGAAGAAGAGTATATAGATGAAAAAAGATAATTAAATATCTTTTACATCCACAGAACAAGGACCTCAAGAACAAACTGTTTCCTCTTGCAATGACGCAAAGAACAAATCCTAACCAGTTTACTATTTCATTGAGAACTTAAAATATGTTGTATTAAAACATACGGGTATTTTACAAATTGACTTCATTGGTTTTCCTTGTTGGAAGTTATGTGTCATGTTTATGTACAGGGAGTCGAGGTAGCGCAGTTACTAGAGTTCTTGCCTACCGGCTCGATAGTCTTGTATTCGAATCCTGTTCGAGGCTGGGATATAAAACCCACTGTCATGGATTCCCATGTAGACCCAGCCTAAACCTGTATCAAAAAATGTCATAGGACGTAAAGCCAGCGGGATTAATATTGACCACATCACCCCAGGAGGGCTGAACGATCTAAACATTTGGAACCAGCATCATACACCCAATGAATGTCCTAGCGTGAAAGGGGAAACAACTACTGGCATGATACTTCTTGGAATGTGGAGAAATCGTATAAGCGGTTGGCGGCAGTGGAGTTGCTACTGAGGTAAATGTTGAGGAAACCTTGGACGACCAGTGTAGCTATAAACAAATGCCTGTAAGAGGTTAATGAAAATATAACAATGTATAAAACTGCAAGAAAAAGACAGTGTTCTTATGACAATGCGCTGAAGAGAAGAGAAGCGCTCAAGAACATCGTGATGACAAGAAAGATCAGTATCAGAGGAGGCATGAGGAGACAGAAGGAGATGATAGTGGGTGGTATAAGGCTCTGAATTCAAGAGTAGTTCATACACGTACTACTACTTCTAGTGATTTTTGCGCGTGGCTTAACTTTCCCTGTTACCAATGTCCCTCCCATCAGGCGAGGTGTGGTCGCTAGCGTATCCGCCTACCGACCTCCTTGCCCTGTGTGTAAAGCCCAGCTCCCGTAGATACGGGGATTTTGTTTCTCATTGTCACAAGACTCTGAGATCGACTGTCGTACAAATGTAAACAGGTACAGGGTCATTTTAACCCTTTGAGGCGTTTGTGTATGCATTTCTAGAACCATGTTTTATAGGCCTCGTGGGTAATGTGATAAATTACTCCCCGGGAAATTTCAAGGTAGGCATTTTAGGCTGGGTCGGCCTGGGAGCCCAGACAATTAAATTAAAAATCCACCTCGGTGGAAATTATAATTCCTAACCACCGGGTCGGCAGGTAAATGTGCTGACATACAGGATTACGGCAGCTTTCAGAAAATTGGCATCAGAAACTTCACTGGTATGTTAAAGGATACTCCCGTGACACTGACCCCATCGACAGACAGGTCTTAAATTATGGACTTAGTACTATATTATTAATTCACCACAAAACACGAAAACCCGATCTTTCACTTTTAAAATGTTTTCTAACCAAAATTATCACCACCAATACCACCAGTAACACCACCAACACCATCACTAACACCATCAACACCACCCCCACCACCACCAACACAACTACCGAAAATACCACCACTACCAACATCAATACCAACATCATCACCAATCCAATCACCACCACCACAAACATCATCACCACAACCAACACCACCACCTCCAACACCACTACCAAACACACAAATACCAACACAAATACCAACACCACCACCAGCATTACCACCACCAACAAAAATACCAACACCACCACCACCAAAACAAATACCAACACCACAATCACCATCAGCACCATCACAAATACCACCACCACCAACACTACCACCACCACCAACAAAAATAAAATCACTACTCCCAAAACACCATTATCACCACCACCACTACCACCATCACCAACACCAACATCACCACTAACAGCACCACCAAGACAACCTCTACCATCATCACCATACCCAACACTACCACAACGCTCCACAACTAATATCACCACCTCCAAAACCATCACCACCACCACAACTACCATTACCACATCACTAAAACCACTATCATCACCATCACCATCACCACCAATACCACCACCACCACCACCACTAATAACATCACAATCAGCACCACCAACACTCCCACTATCACCAACACCAATACCATCACTACTACCACCACCACCACCATCACCAACACTACCACCGCTAACACCAATACCATCACCATCAACACCACCACCACCACCGAACACCTTGGGCGACCAGAGTTCGAACTTAAGCTCCCAGATCTCTTCCAACCAACTAACTATTGTCTCAAGCAACTAACCAATGACCCAAAGCAACTAACCAAAGATCCAAGAAACTAATGATTGATTGATTGATTGATTTAGGAACCGACATCACAGCATTCGGGGCATTCCCATAAGCGCTCCGTCCCCATCCTCAGCAGCCAGCGAAGAGTTCCAACACTGATAGTACCAGTAGCAATCTGATTATATGTCTGTCTCACCTTTCCTCTGAGCGTCGAGCATCGGCCAGATCCCCTCGTCACCCCTCGCTGTCGCATTCTTGCCATACCATGGTGATCCATTTGCTCCTCCGAGGTGTACACGTGCTCCCACAAAGCCGCAACCACGTCTGCCTTATCATGCATCAATACTCCAACAAGTTTTGCAGAGCCAGCCAATCTGTCCGCCTGTTCATTCCCCAGCACACCAGCATGCCCCGGAGAAAAGATCTAATACTAATAAATGACCCAAGCAACTAACCAATAGCCACATCAACTAATCAATCACCCAAGCAACTAACTAATGATTCAACCAATGACTAAATCAACTAACCAATGACCCAATCAACTAACCAATGATCAAAGCAACTAACCAATGACCCAATCAACTAACCAATGACCCAAGCAACTAACTAATGACCAAGCACCTAAGCAATGACCCAGCCTACTAAACAAGAACCCAAGCAACTAAACAATGACCCAAGCAACTAACCCCAATCAATTAACCAATGACCCAACCAACTAACCAATAACCCAACCAGCCAACTGATGACCCTGTCAGCCAACAAATCAATCAACTAACCAATGACCCAACAAATAACCAATAACCTAACCAGCGAACAATTGACCCAACAGACTAATCAGTGACCCAACCAGCTAACTAATCACCCAACCAGCTAACAAACCAACCAACTAACAAATAACTCACCAATTAACCAATTACCTTACCAGCCAACAAACCATACCAAAAAGTAAAATATAAAAAGGGTAAAGTTAAGGAATCGTTTACCTCAATGTCTGCCTCAATATGGATTCGAACATCTGAAACCGAGCTAGCAGGCAAGCTCGCTAGTCATCTCGCCACAACGGGTCCCAAACAGTGGGATTTGAACAGTAAAGAACTCTTTTATACACATTGAGGCAAATTGGGTATATGGTGCTAGCCCAACATTTGTATAATCGGCACACGACCAGTGATGAGGTCAGTACCACGCGGGCCGCCTTTACTGTCCGGGATATTTGTAGCAAAGTGACCTCCTCGCAATCCGGGTTCTCGTAGATGGGCATAAGCGACGGAGATCTGGTTGTAGTGGGACTCGTTGTTACTGTTTCTCCCAGTGCTACACCACTGATACATTTACAACAGAGAATGTAACGTTACACAAGCCAAAACAGTATTATCTGGAGCAACTACAGTGGATACGGTGGAACTTGAATTCTTCTTCACAACATAATATGCTATTTCTAAAGAATCTCGAACTGGAAACAATTAGGTATATTTTGCTCCTGCGAAAAGAAGAGACTTACTAAACACAGACACAATGCACATTTACATACCTTACACGTTAAGAAAATCCATCCTTCAACGGAGAACAACCACGTGTGACTTATCCAGAAAATCAGAAGCATTCAATAAATAGTTAGTTAGTTAGTTAGTCGAAAGATCATCCTCATTGCACATCGGACCATTCAGTCCATAAGTGCTCGGATCCCCTCCTCAGCAAATCCCGCAGCGTGTAGCGGCTAACGACACCAGTTCTGTGTTGGTTTATCAATCTTCTTTGGCTTCCTGCGTAGTGTTCTTGTTTGGCCACCCCTCTTTTAATTTGCTGTTCTCGTAGTCTGGCCATGGTTATAGATTCACAGTCATCACTTGGTTCTTGCAAAAGTCTTACTTCTCGTAGAGCATTCAGTATGTCAACCTGGTCCATGGCACGTCCGCCCTCCACCGTAGCCTCACCTGCGAGCTTGTCAGCCCGCTCATTTCCTTGTACTCCCGCATGTCCTGGCACGAAGATGAAACTAATCTTTCCATTCAATAAATATATAAAATGAACTGTTATTCTTGTTTTTCGTTGTTCATCTATTTGTGTTGTCCTGTCCTTGACAAAAATTCTTAGAATCGAAACGTCGGTCGATCTGTGTTGTCCTTTTGTACTTATTTGTTATTGTATTATTTCATTTTATATATTTATTGAATACTTCTGATTTTTTGGATAAGTCACACGTGGTTGTTCACCGCTGTAGAATGGATTTTCTTAACGTGTAAGGTATGTAAATGTGCATTGTGTCTGTGTTTAGTAAGTCTCTTCTTTTCGCAGGAGCAAAATATACCTAATTTTTTCCAGTTCATATTATTATATCCTGCTGCAGCCGCTGCTTTCTCTAAAGAATCTCCTCTGATGTATAAGATAATAATGTGATTGATGTAACGGTTAGGAGGTTATGGTGACAATTGTTAGTTTTGGCAGCACACCACGCTCCGGGTGTAGAATGTTCCTCCCCCGAGGGAGGGGTGGCTGGTGGGTAGGCACACATATCATTGTATGTGTCGAATAAGTGCGGAATACGACCAAAACGATTCGTGGTCAAGGCGCAAACACATGTCAGGAGAAAGACACCCGGAAGTCATGAACCTGGGTGGACCAGTCTTCGAAGAATGTCAGGGAAGTAAAGACGCCTAAACACTCGCCGAAAAGGAACGAGGAGGGGAGGGAAATTATTTGTGACGATCGGAATCCTCCTGTCGAGCTTGCTCCACGGTGGAGTGTAATCATCGAATAAATGTAATGAGGCATCTTGCAGACCGTGTCGCGCTGGGTATTAACGTAATGGTATGGGAGCCGGTCGTTCAGAAAGCAATGGCAAACTAATGAACGTAAACTTGCCAAGACATCACCAACAGCAGTGCTGGTGTTGACAGCGATGTCCTGTAAATATGATATGGAAAAAAAATCACGAAGGGTACTTAACTCAGTTAAGCTTACTGTCTTTTACAATATAGCACAGTAGTCACCCTTATGCAATTCCGAGGCGAAGGTGTTACGGAAGCGGTTCGCAATCCCGTTTACCCGATTTCGAAACACAGACAGCGTTGCGTTGGTTTTTCATTGGTATTGGTGTCGGTCGTTCAGAAAGCAATGGTAAACTACTGAACGTAAACTTGCCAAGAGATCACAGCGGCAGAAATGCTGGTGTTGACCGCGATGTCCTGAAAAAAGGATATGAAACAAAAATCGCCCTTATACTAGGTCCATGGTTAGCACAAAGAAACACAGAAGGGTGCCATTCAGTATGCAGTCTCGAATACATTGTAAAATATTGGCTGGACGTAGAAAAGATTGCTGGAACTACTACTACTACTACTACTACTACTACTACTACTACTACTACTACTACTACTACTACTACTACTACTACTACTACTACTACTACTACTACTACTACTACTACTACTACTACTACTACTACTACTACTACTACTACTACTACTACTACTACTACTACTACTACTACTACTACTACTACTACTACTACTACTACTACTACTACTACTACTACTACTACTACTACTACTACTACTACTACTACTACTACTACTACTACTACTACTACTACTACTACTACTACTACTACTACTACTACTACTACTACTACTACTACTACTACTACTACTACTACTACTACTACTACTACTACTACTACTACTACTACTACTACTACTACTACTACTACTACTACTACTACTACTACTACTACTACTACTACTACTACTACTACTACTACTACTACTACTACTACTACTACTACTACTACTACTACTACTACTACTACTACTACTACTACTACTACTACTACTACTACTACTACTACTACTACTACTACTACTACTACTACTACTACTACTACTACTACTACTACTACTACTACTACTACTACTACTACTACTACTACTACTACTACTACTACTACTACTACTACTACTACTACTACTACTACTACTACTACTACTACTACTACTACTACTACTACTACTACTACTACTACTACTACTACTACTACTACTACTACTACTACTACTACTACTACTACTACTACTACTACTACTACTACTACTACTACTACTACTACTACTACTACTACTACTACTACTACTACTACTACTACTACTACTACTACTACTACTACTACTACTACTACTACTACTACTACTACTACTACTACTACTACTACTACTACTACTACTACTACTACTACTACTACTACTACTACTACTACTACTACTACTACTACTACTACTACTACTACTACTACTACTACTACTACTACTACTACTACTACTACTACTACTACTACTACTACTACTACTACTACTACTACTACTACTACTACTACTACTACTACTACTACTACTACTACTACTACTACTACTACTACTACTACTACTACTACTACTACTACTACTACTACTACTACTACTACTACTACTACTACTACTACTACTACTACTACTACTACTACTACTACTACTACTACTACTACTACTACTACTACTACTACTACTACTACTACTACTACTACTACTACTACTACTACTACTACTACTACTACTACTACTACTACTACTACTACTACTACTACTACTACTACTACTACTACTACTACTACTACTACTACTACTACTACTACTACTACTACTACTACTACTACTACTACTACTACTACTACTACTACTACTACTACTACTACTACTACTACTACTACTACTACTACTACTACTACTACTACTACTACTACTACTACTACTACTACTACTACTACTACTACTACTACTACTACTACTACTACTACTACTACTACTACTACTACTACTACTACTACTACTACTACTACTACTACTACTACTACTACTACTACTACTACTACTACTACTACTACTACTACTACTACTACTACTACTACTACTACTACTACTACTACTACTACTACTACTACTACTACTACTACTACTACTACTACTACTACTACTACTACTACTACTACTACTACTACTACTACTACTACTACTACTACTACTACTACTACTACTACTACTACTACTACTACTACTACTACTACTACTACTACTACTACTACTACTACTACTACTACTACTACTACTACTACTACTACTACTACTACTACTACTACTACTACTACTACTACTACTACTACTACTACTACTACTACTACTACTACTACTACTACTACTACTACTACTACTACTACTACTACTACTACTACTACTACTACTACTACTACTACTACTACTACTACTACTACTACTACTACTACTACTACTACTACTACTACTACTACTACTACTACTACTACTACTACTACTACTACTACTACTACTACTACTACTACTACTACTACTACTACTACTACTACTACTACTACTACTACTACTACTACTACTACTACTACTACTACTACTACTACTACTACTACTACTACTACTACTACTACTACTACTACTACTACTACTACTACTACTACTGCTGCTGCTGCTGCTGCTGCTGCTGCTGCTGCTGCTGCTGCTGCTGCTGCTGCTGCTGCTGCTGCTGCTGCTGCTGCTGCTGCTACTACAACTACTACTACTCCAGAGAAAGAGGGCGAACACGTAAACGATGGACGCAGGGAATAGCAGAGTCCATAGGAATATCGATAATGACGCCCATAAGCGGGCACTCTCCCGCTGTTTATACTTCATCTCGACACCGCAAAGTACAAGAGGAACATGATGAGATGAGATGAGACTACTATTACTACTTTTTCTAACATTATTACTTCGTAATCTTCTCCTCCTCTTACTCTTCCGCTTTCTTTATCCATTCCATCCGTAACCCCACTCGAAGGTCATATTAGTGTCACGATAGATGTGTCAGTAATTTTCCACATCACAACGTAGATGTGCCGCAGCTTCATAGCTGATACATTGATGAACTCCAACAGACCACAGCTTGCCGACTTAACTGTAGCTGCTTGCTAAACAATTGTTGCAGACAGGGAATGTGTGCGAGTTACATGTCCAAGTCAAGACAGCTGTCAACGTGTGTCTACTCACAAGATTGGTTCCCGTATCCAGCTGATGTAATGAATTGTTTCGTGACAAAATTCTATATTCAGCAATGGAGGTTGTCGTGGACACTGAGATTCTCAAATGTCCTACAACGGAAGCATAACGCAAATATGAGCAGCTCGTTATCGAGCCACGCGAAAAGGAGGCCACATGAAACAAATCATTAATTAATCAAGAACGAAAGTCAGAGGCGCGAAGAAGGTCAGATACCGTCGTAGTTTTGACAATAAACGATGCCTACTAGCGACCCCAGTGGCACAAAATGAAATACCCCTTGGCTAGCAAATCAACTACGTAGAATGACCGAACCGCCTGGGCGACGACAAAGGGGTAGAAGCGCCCTAGTTGCACGAAGTGGAAAAGTGCTCGGCTAGCAATTCCATTGCAAGAAAAGTCAGTATCACACGCTCATTAAGTGAGCGTTATCAAAGGTGCAAAAAGCGCCCCAGTGGCACGCAATGGAATATTCCACGGCTAGTAAATCCATTAACGTCGAAAGTCCTAACCGAAAGCCCATATGCTGGCAACATGAAAGATTGAAAATTGTCCCGGTGTTACGAAATAGAATATTTCGTGGCTAGCAAATCCATTAAGTGGAATGTCTGCGTCGAAAACTCTCTGTGAGGATGTCATCTGCAGACTGATCTCTCCTGGTTTCCTGAGGAGCAGCCTGTGGTGGACGAGAGGCCCAATACAATGGAAGTGAGGCTAAGCAGCCATGTAGAGGACGTGACGATTCCTTGGGTGAGCCCAGTACCAGAGCGCTGCGTGTGGGCTCTGCAATTATGGAAACCTCCTTGGATGGCGGGGAATGCCCATGGTCTGCCCCTGCCTTCTCTTGAAGGCTGATTGTTATGTCTCCGGTTGATATGAATGGGCTAGCTGAGATAGGGATCAGTTGATAGCGAACTGTACTGGTAATGTCATGAACAAGTTTGAGCCTGGTCTCATTGCTTGTCAAAGTGAGGGAAAGATTGGCCACTTATTTTGCTTTGCTCTCAGGCCTACCAAAGAATGCCATTCTCCACCAAACTTAGGACACCATTCACATTCTTCTATCAACGTTTGCCATATGTTGTGCATGGCATCTATTGCGTAGATGTTCGCTTTCTAGTCCCGTGCCATTTGAGCCAACATCTTTCAACTTCGACGGTAGAGGTTTCTTGTCTCGATTCCTCCTTCCTTAAGCAGATTGCCTTCCAGCCCACGTTTTCTATCGAGCTTTGTTAACCTAGCCTTTGAATTACTCACATTCTAAGAGTTAAGATTGTGAATTTAGTGTTAGGCCTATACTTTCTGTGATCAAACGGAGACAATATCGCCAGTTTTATGCTAGGTGACTTTACATTCCCAGAGAAACCTGAAGACCCAATCAACCAGGCTGGGCCAATCCCATAGCCACCATACTGGTAAAGGTAGTCCCATGCCATTGGAATGTGAACTGGTGAGCTTGTATGCATTTTAGGTTAGGTCATAACGATGTGAGGTTGTCATTTCCCTTCCTCGGCATCCTACCTTTATAGAAAAATCCATCATACACGTGGATCAAATGAAAGATGTATCCAGTCCACAACAAGGATACAGATAAGTAACTTTTACATTTATATTTTCATGTAATGTTTTTCAATTACTTGTGTCGGTGTGAGATTTTTCTGTGTGCTGATGAAGACTTTAGCCGCAATGTCTGCTTTGTTACTTGTGATTGTGTTCTTGTAAAGTTTACCGTCTATGTCTCGTTGTTTAGTGATTCATTCATTAGATAATTCCTAGAAACCTGAACATTGTCGGCAACCCAGTTTAGGATTGTACAGTTCCTACAGGCCGAGAACATGGAAACAATGCACTACTGAAACCAGGGCAACTGTTGGATTAACAAGAGCGCTAACTTGCAGACCGCTACAACTAATTATACTATAAACAAGATACAAGGACACAACTGACAAAAATATATAAAAAACAACAATCGGGAGGTTGATTTTCACAAGAAGCGTTCTTTTATCAGATTTTCGTTTGATATTGTTCTTCAGATTCCTCTCTGTTTCTGTGATTTCTTTTCTTCAAAAAGACAACGTAATGTTTTCATAAATGCACCACTTTCAGTTTATTGACCTGAAAAGAAAAACAGAACCTATGTTGACATATACACATGGATAAATAAATAATATGTGGAGGACATGGAAAGGGCTTAAATAGTTTTTTGTTCTTTATTCTTTCTTGTTACCTCACTTAAAGCTCTAGCGCAGACCACGCTGGACTGATATTTGCATGTGTGCTAGCCTTCCCTATTACCAGTGTCGCCCGCCATCAGGTGAACCCACTCCAACTTCTGAGGCACTTGTAACTTACGTCCCAAAGTCAAGGATGAGAATTAAAAAGTTTAGTCCACCTGCGATTATCCATTCAGCCATGCTGACCTACGCTTTAAGGGGATAGCAAAGGATAAATTATCGGAGCGCTTCGAGTTGGCTGAAGGTCTATGCTCCACTTGGGAATTAAAGTAAGAAGAGGAGGTAAAGGAATACATGGGGGTCATAGATAAATATTATGTCAACTACCTCTACT
Organism: Cepaea nemoralis; assembly: GCA_014155875.1. Classification (NCBI taxonomy): domain Eukaryota; kingdom Metazoa; phylum Mollusca; class Gastropoda; order Stylommatophora; family Helicidae; genus Cepaea; species Cepaea nemoralis. The sequence goes on from JACEFZ010026242.1 coordinate 70,550, forward strand.
TCCCAGAGAAACCTCTGGTGGCGACTTTATGAGGCTGGATCTTGTTAGTCAACAACCCTGTCACTAATTGTAAGTCAATTCAGGAGACTCATGGGAGTCGGCGCTGGAGCTACGGAGTGCTTAATGCGACGCTTTCGGCGGGTCGCCCTGCGGACAGAGACAGAGCCATGTGAGAAAACCCGGGGGTACTTTAATTTCAATTCACCGCAAACAAAGGGAATTCCAGGGCACACGTCATATCCTGGAGTCCCCTTATTCGTGCTATATCTCGGTGTGCATGACCTTTACCGGAATAACGTTGTCGGTGTGCAGCAAATGGTTTAGTTATGTGTGTGAGTTGACCTGAATATTTCAGTGGTTGTATACTCTTGCGCACACTTAGGGGCTGTTGTTATGTGCTAATTTGTGACCCCGAAAAGGGCCCGTTCCGTTATGGCATTCTTCTAGTGGCCCTGAAAAGGGCCCATTGATGGATGATACTGCTGTATGCATGAGTTGACAATCATATTCTGCAGACTAGTGTTGCGGACGGTGGCCAGACTGCAGACTATTGTTGGGGTGGCCAGAATCGAACAATGTCAGCTAGAATGGATATTGAACACATGTAGGCCAGCACATTTAGTGCGACGACGCCACATGAATTCGCACATGTAGGAATCGAGTAGATGCCTGTGTGTTCCATTCTGCCTCTTGTTTCTCTCCTTGGCCGTTCTCCACATGCGCTCGATGCATTGAGTATGTGCACCGGTGGTGGGGTCCACAAAGTTTTCAGAGTGGTTGACGGTGAGATGCGTCAAACCGGGAATATTTCTAATTTCCCCGTATGCACGCCAGAGGTCGGAGACTACTGTTGTGCCAGGCCGAATGTGTGTGCTGATAAGTGGCAAGAGCGTTGCTGCTGTTCTGTCTGGAACACAGAACATGAAGCAGTCGCCTGTTTCACGACAGATGGCACCAAAAACCCACTGTTGTGGAAAAACTCGTCCCACGTGATTTTTGCGCCTTGTAAATAGGCTCTCATCAATCTCAACAGTGGTATTTGGCCCTCCTATCACTGCAGGATTGACTAAAAGTGTGTTGGCACAAACCTCCCGTAGGTAATTACTCCAATCAATACTAGCTGTCTGCGACATCCCCAACTCCAGCTGGCAAAATGAAATGCTAGTCAACTCATGAGACCAGTAGTACACAAACAGAATGATTTGTCTGTACGGCAGACGCGAGCCTTGCAGCCATGTGCCTTGTCTCAGCGGGATGTCCTGTCGACATCCCGATTGATGGCATCTCCATCTGTCCTGACGTTCACTCAGCGATAGCACCATGACATGATGACCAGAACAACGTCTTTCAGAATGTAATATGCCATGTTGCTGCAGAAAGGCAACACTATTCTGCTTGTCGTGGACAGGTGCTGTCAGTTCAATAAAATTCATGACTGCAGAAAGCCAACGTAAAAATATACTACACACACTGTGTTACCGTTCGTCGCTCTTTTTTCGCGTCTTTTTTTGCGCCATGACACGCACTGAAAAAAACTTTAATTGAACGGAAATCCCCCGCCAGTGCTATATATAGCTGTTAACTACGCTATATATAGCTGCTAAAGCTAAATATAGCCTCGTGACGTCTGTTGCGGTGAATTAAAATTGAAGTACCAAACCCGGGTCAATGAGGTCTTTCTGGTGACTGCCGATTCCATCGACGATGAAATTTGGTTTTCGTTTAGTTTAGTTTAATTTAGTTTAGTTTAGTTTAGTCGACGGATCAACATCATAGCACACGGGTGCAACTCATAAGTGCTCCGTTCTTCTCCTAACCCGTTTCGCTGAGTCCAGAGAAACTCAGCTCAGTGCACGAACTCCGTAGCACCGGCGAGGATCCTGAAATACTTTGGGTAGATTTTTAACTCGAAATTTTTCCCGGGCAGCGCCGTTAGGCTACTCTTTTTCGATTTCCAACTGCCAAGGGAGTTTTACGTGCGCAACAATACACAAGGGTTCCCGATCTCACTACTCAGAGACCAGGGGAAATTTTGTTACTAGAAGTCCACGTGAAAAAATCCCGGTCCTCACGGGGGAATGAACCCGGAACCTCCAGCACTCGAGACAGACACCATACCTCGAGACCACTCAGCCGCCTCCCCCCACCCCCCTAAACCCCCTGTGGTTTTCGTGGGTGACTTTTGTGTTGGCATTGGCGGCGGCATTACGCACAGTGTACCTGAGGGCTGTTGGATTGTCGAGACTCCTGTCTGTTCCACTTTTCACATTGGACAGTGGGGAGCGTTTTGTGTGATATTCACTGGCACAGGAACGGAACATAATGGGGTCGACCTGTTGCCGTGAAGTTGGAACCTCGACTAATTAACTAACTAACTAACTAATTAATTGTAAGTCAAATTGTTTTTGAATGCGAGTGACTCATGGCTTTATATCTATAAGTAAAGGCAGCCCTCATGACAGATATGGTTGTCAAAATCATTTCTTCATATCTTTAGGTAACGACACTTCTCATTACAGATCTGGTTGTCAACATCATGCAGCAGGTAAGCTACAGACCATTCCCATCAACATCTGCCGAAGTTTCTCGATCCGCTGCCAGTTCTCCTGCCTCATGCACACTCATTTCCACATTGTCTGCAATGTCCTGTGTTCATCTTTGTGATGGCCGAGCCGTGTCTCTTCTTCCATGAATCATGTCTTCCAACATTGATCTTTCCAAACCACGGACGTTTAATATGATCAAAAATAACACATACAGATATATACAACAGATAACTTTACCAAATGGAAAGTTTGAAACAGATGGTTGTGTTCATGCTGACATATTTAACAAGAATCTGATGGACTTCAGGTTGGTAGTTTTGAGTTCGAAAGCTAAACTGGTATTTCTGAAATAACGATACATACAACCTGTAATACTACAGTATTATAAATACTGAAATGGTATGTAGAAACAAGTATACCAGTTGGGTATTACAACAGTTAATATGGTTTACAGAAAATTAAAATGCATAACTTGAAACAAATCTGAATTAGGAGGGGAAGTCAATAAGTAAGTCACAAATGGCTGTAGGGAAAAAAAAACTAAATATGAAAACAACTTGAAACCAGTTTATTTTTATACATACGTTGTCCCTTTATTTCTCAATATAATTTCCACCAACATTGATGAACTCATCTCATCGTTTTATCAGTCCTCCTAAACCGGCTGCACAGAACAGCGTGCTCTGTTTTCTAAACCACGTGTTCCGCCTTCAGTTGTCTTGGTACCCACCTTGTGCACACTTTCTTAAATTTCAATCGATCATGCATTATGCTGTATGCTGAACCATTCGAGCATCCTATTGCAGATGCTACAGAGTCTATCGTTACTCGCCTGTCACCTCTAATCATCTCCTCCGCCCTTTGCACGGATGCTTCTGTTGCAATCTCAACAGGACGACCAGATTGGATTTCATCAACAATTTTAGAGCGTCCTTGAGAAAATATGTCTACCCAGATATGCCCCGCTTTACGGGACAAACATTTGTCAGCATAAACAGGAAGCATTTCCTTATGAATGTCCTTTGCATGCAGTCCTTTTGTCCACAAAAAAGTGCACAATAGCACGTTGCTCTTTGGTTGTACAGTCCGTAAGTACAGTCGCCATTTTGTTTATGCGCTGCGCATGAGACACCTAGCGCCACATGACGAGCGGAAATATAAAGTTCGATGTTGCTGTCACCTAATGACACCTGTAGAAAACACCAACTACATTTGCCCGCCATTCCACAGTTTGTGTGGCTTATTTAGTGACTCGCCCGCGTATAACAGCTAAGTTGGTATCTCAGAAATAAAATACATCTGTACAAAAATATGACCTACAATAACTATTCTTATTAAACATTTTAACAATAGATATCTAATCTCATTAACAAAGACATGAGGAAGGATACCAAGGCTTCTTGGATGAGGGGGAAAAAATAAAAGAAGAAGAAGAAGAAGAAGAAGAAGAAGAAGAAGAAGAAGAAGAAGAAGAAGAAGAAGAAGAAGAAGAAGAGGAAGAAGAAGAAGAAGAAGAAGAAGAAGAAGAAGAAGAAGAGGAAGAAGAAGAAGAAGAAGAAGAAGAAGAAGAAGAAGAAGAAGAAGAAGAGGAAGAAGAAGAAGAAGAAGAAGAAGAAGAAGAAGAAGAAGAAGAAGAAGAAGAAGAAGAAGAAGAAGAAGAAACCCAGAAGATCCCTGTGCAGGTTCATTATTATCATCATGTGCAGAATTTGTATGTTGAAAATTCCCTGGCAACTCACAATCAGAAGTAGGCTGGAAAGTCATGCTCCGACTTCTGAGGCACTTGTTATTTACGCCCCATGTCAAGGACGAGAATTCACAATTTTAGTCCAACTGACCAGTGTAGGGATTGAACCCGCTACTTTGCGATCAGAACACCGGAAAGTTATAGCAAGTTGCGCTTATCTATTCAGCCATACTGTAGGCTTAAGGAGATAGCAAAGGATAAATTATTAACGGAGTGCTTCGATTTGACTGAAGATCTATGCTCTACTTGGGGATTAAAGTGAGAAGAGGAAGAAAAGGAATACAAGGGCCGTCATAGATAAATATTATATTATTTACTTCCCAGAGAAACCCCTAGTGACGATTTCATGAGGCTGGATATTGTTAGTCAACAACGCTGGCAGTAACTGTAGGTCAAATTGTTTTTGAATACGAATGACTCATGGCTTCATATCTATAGGTAAAGATAGTTGTCATGATAGATTTGGTTATCAACATCATGGCTTCATATCTATAGGTAAAGGAAGTTCCCATGACAGATTTCGTCATCATCATCATCATCATCATCATCATCATCATCATCATCATCATCATCATCATCATCATCATCATCATCATCATCATCATCATCATCATCATCATCATCATCATCATCATCATCATCATCATCATCATCATCATCATCATCATCATCATCACATCATCATCATCATCATCATCATCATCATCATCATCATCATCATCATCATCACTGTGTGCAGAATTTGTATGTTGAAAATTCCCCAGCAGCGGATAATCACAACGAGCTGAGAAGCATCTAACAACAGTGGAAATGTGGCTTCTAAAGAAAATTCAAAGAATATGGACGGACAAAAAAAATGAAATAGGCAATCCTTCAAGAAACAAATGTAAATCATAAACTGATTAGACAAATTAGAGATTTTTGGGGGGTTCATTAAGAGGAGAAATAAACATGAAAACTAAGTGACAACTGGTAAAATTGATGAGAAAAGAGCAAGGGGAAGGCAAAGAAATACATATCTGGATGGCTTGGTCACATGACATAAACAGGACAAACAGCCCTAATCCAAGACAATGGTGATCCTGTGAGATGCTGAACCATGAACTCCCACACTTGTTAGCATGGCTGGCACACATGATGATGATGATACTATGATCATGTAAGAGATGTTTGGAAAAGCTAATCCACGCGCACAATTCAGTCCAGCACTACTAGAAGTAGTGTGTATAGACTATGTTTGAGTTCAAAGCGAGTGAGCGAGTGTGCATAAAAACACATAAAAAACTACCTACCTGATTTGAAGCAGCAATATCTTGTAAAAATCTTCTGAAAGTTTTTTAAAATTGTTTTTTAAATTTTACTCGGCAGAAAACTTCTGCCATTGAGTAGTTTCCAGAAAGAACAAAAGCAACCTTCGCACTGTACAAGATGAAACGGCTTACTCACTGAAATATTGAAATCTTACAATCGATTTATTTGACTGGCTCAAATCGATATTGCTTTGTTAGACAGAAACCATGCTTAATGCCGTCAGTCAATACAGATATTGATCGACTTACGACCACGATCGGTTAAGACAGACTGGTCGTAACACGATTTGGTCGTAAGTTGAGTACGCTATGTGTACAGTAATGTGAAGTGATGTCATAAAAATATTTAAGTTAAATTATATCATAAATTTCTTTTATTATTGTTATAAATCATAATTTTCGATGTTCATTTTGTGCCATTTGTATCATCTCTACACCATTTTGTTTCTTATTTTTACATCGTCAGGTTTAAGAAGAAAAAAAACCCACCGAATTAACTGTACATGTACAACTGGTTTAATATTTGCAAAACATACAAAATACAGGTGTGGAAAATACTATAGGAAACATTTTCCCAATCGCAAAACACATCAAATTGTCACTAACATCAGAATATATAAACATGTACGAAACAGTTTATTGGCCACTGGCTGCAGATAATTAATGTCGTCATCTAAGGCAGCAGTTGGGGGTACCAGAGTTGGTTTTTTCATAAACATGGTGAGCTTTGTCTGAATTATAGGTTTCTTTGTTTTCATCATAAATTTCACGATACGGACGAAACACATCGTGCGCCATCCGTTCAATCCTTGCAAATCATTCGATGTTTGGGTCCATTGCTTCGAAATGTATAAGAAGTTTATTCAGTAAACATAAACCTTCTGATAATCCCTTAGTGGTGAACTTTCTTTCTGGCTCATCCTCTTCCTTCTTGGCTTCTCTTCTTTCTTCTTCAGCCACTCTTTCTTCTTGCAGTTAGATTAACTCTTCATTTGTAAGTTCTCCGGATTCTTTGTCTAGCAACTCTTCGACATCTTCAATTTCACACTCCAAAGAAAGGTCTTTGGCGAGTTTTACTATTTTTTCCCGAATCGTTTCAAGTTCATATTTACAGTCAAATCCATGAAAATCATTGACATAGCGCTTAACACAATTTTTCCAGATGCCATTCATGCACTTTGCCGCCACAGCCTCCCAGGCGGTAGCGATATTCTTGATACACAATATGGCTAGTGATTGTGGTCGTCAAGTCGAATGGTCGTAAATTGCATAGGTCGTAAGTCGATCAATACCTGTACTGAATGTTAGATGCGTTAAGAAATGGCCTGAGCGGGATTCCCCAAACATTCTTCTTCACTGTGCATCTATAACAGGGCTGGTGGCGAATCTGAGGTGGTGCGAATAGATCAACTCGAAAGCATAGTAATAGTTGAATTCTATTTTATTTTCTCATTCAGTAGATGTTATACATCAGCGACCAGATGTCAACAGTACGTCCTGACTGCAAGTTAATCAGTTGGTAACTAACCTCCCTAACCCCCCGCGTCACGGCTTGAGCGTCCTTAGTTACGTTTTCATAGGATGCTCAACCGTGCCTAGTCTTTGCACATCATTCCCTCCTAAGCTATTAACAGAGATGGTGCTCTGTTACATTCCTCCCTTTCTTTAAGAAGACTTTTCTTGAAAAGTCTTAATCCCTAACCTACGTATTCTACTTATTCTTTCTCTCCCTAAAACCTTAACCCCCATATTATTTCTCCAACCCATCTTAAACTAACCCCCTCTTAACCAATGAACTTTATTTCTACTCCTTCGAGTCCCATTCTCCACTTGTCTCTTATAGCTAACTAACAGTTCATAAGGAAATCCACATGTATATAGGTATCTAGTATACATCATAATATTTCTGCCTTACAAAATCTCAGTTTTATACAACACATCACAACATATATGTGGACCTTTTCAAAATACTTCTTCTTCGTTTCTTAAGCGATCTGCTTAAACCTTTTCATCACGAGCATATATACCAATATCTGACCTCAACTATAAAAATTCAAAACGCCGTACTCTTCTGATACTACCTCAAACCCCCTATCGTCATCACTAACAGTATTACCTCAACATTACTAATTCTCCACTTTCACTTTCAACCAACCTGAAATCACTCGCAGACGATAGTAAGACAAAGAATCGGTGCGCACCGGAAAGTCAACTCTTCCTCACAAAAACCCACACTCACACTTACCCCCCCCCCCCTATGTCATCCTGAGTCTAAAACAATTACATATCTTCTACATTTCAATTATACCATTTATTATGGCAATTTCACAGTTTGCGCTGATATCTACAGCATCAAGCATCAACCACCAAAAATATTATTCACTCCTAAATGTCTATATATTACAGACAGTACACAAATCAAAAGGTCCATTATGGGCCCTATCACTTAAGACCTCCTCCATCATTATAAACATCACCTAACATAACCAAATCTCTCCTATACCTCACTCAGGAATACTCTATATCAGAATTCCCTATTACTCTCGCCGAAAACTTCAGCAATCCACTAATGTCCATTTATTATGGGCATATCTCCTAAAACTTCCACTTGTCAATTTATGCCGTTATCAACAGCAACAAAATACCGCCCCTGAACTCATGTCTTTCTAACCTATCTACCTCATCATTCCTTGCAATCAACTTTATTCTTTCTCAGTCCATATATCACGGACCCTCCCAAAACCTCATGGCATTTTCTCTATGTTCGCTGTGACCACAGCACTCCACACTTACAATGTCCAATTTTCACGGACATACTTACTTCCCTTTACTATTGTACTGATATCTATATAATTATTCTTCGGAGTAAAACATGGCATTCAATTCATGTTTTACTATTTGTCTTCACGCTGTCTGGCGTAGCACTTATTATACGCGTTACCCACATCTACTTTTTTCTAAAAATCAGCAATCTCGTGTCGCTTATGAAATTCCCATTACATCATGGCACTAAATCCATGTTCACTTCCGATCCCATGGAGACCATGTTTTAAAATTACCCCACATCTTCTGAATGTAACCCTGCATTCAAAATTCCCAAGGACTCTATTAACTAGTTTCTGTTTTAAAACTTCACTCAATTAAACGTCAAAAGAAAAACAATTTTACTGAAAAGTAATTATTTTTAAGAATGGTCAACGGCAACTCGTTGAAACACAAACAGAATCATTATAACTGATAATAAATAAAAAAAAATTGACATTAACTGATCAAGTAACATGCCAATGTTCAAACAAGGCAAACTTAAATAACGGCATAACTCATGAATAATCGAAGATACAATCAGAACAGAACAATATCCCCCCCTCCCCCCCTAGATATTCAAATATGTTTTCATATATCCCCACAAAATGAAACAAGCATCAACTTAATCACCTATAGAAAATTACTTAGTATCATCTAACATCGCCAGTCTCTTTTACGGACTGGTGTTATACACATAAAAGACTGAAAACAGAACAAGTCCTATCCTAAAATTGCATAATAATCATTTTACAGGCCCAAATAATATAACATACCATACATATTCAATTAAAACCAACTGCTTATAGTACTCAAACAACATTGGTCTCATATACGAACCAGTGTAATACATATCTATGAACACAGTCATGCCTATTCTGTTAACCCCAAAATATATCTGTTAAATACAGACTATATTCTCATTATAACGCAGAACAATATCTGTTCCCCTCAAGCAAAAATCATTAATCAACAAATGACCGTACTTTTTCTGGAAGTCAAACGTTGATTATCTCCCTTCACAACATTCCATCTTTTACACAATTAACTCATAACACATCACAATATTTGAAATATAAACCTAAACAGCCGCTGTAAACTACAGCTCAAATCACTTCATCTACTACTAGTGTGGCAGCTTTCTCAATGTACTACCAGTCATCTATCTACTAAGAGAAATTGTGACTCAGCACACCAGTTGTTTCCCTTGGATTATAATAACTTTTTAAACATTACCGTTTACTACGGTGTCTCCACAATGCTACAACCACCAACGAATGTCTATTTACTATAGACTTCACCAAGACATCTAGCTACTAGATTTGTCAATAACTAATTCTATTTTTAAGTCTCTCGTCTATCCGACGCAACTAACATTTCATTCTCCTGCATGAGTACTTTCCAACATCTCACCACAACAACTCTAAACTATCCTCAACTCTCTCCTAGCGTTCTCACACCGCGATGATAGTCAAACCAGTCACATTTATCGGAACACCTTCTATAGTGCTCTATTTATAATACTCTGACGTTCATTTAACTAATCACATTCTCTCCTTCTCTTGCTTACATCACTCATCTTTCACTACTACTCAAGGTTACTTCTATTTATCGGGACTCTTTCAGAAACAGTAAACACACCGCATATGACTAACGACAAACCTCACTCCTACTGGGCAAACCATCTTCTCTCATTTCTCTTTTTCAGGCATTCTTGCTTCGACATGTCTCTGTCAACAATACTAAATCTGTTTTATGAAACGTCATTCAAAATGTTAACTCTTTCTGTCACCCTGTCATAGAATTTTCATTAATTCTGTCTAACATCACACATTCTAAACAAAAGACACCACACCTTTCCAATCACCTTCTTTATACTTTCCAACTTTCGCATACTCAATTACTCTGTCCTCCACGAAATCACCGGTATGTTTTATCAGCGTCACCCATCAGCCACTCTTCACATTTTCGCACGGCGCTCGTATTTATACTTCTCATATGCATTGACCATTGTGTACAAACAAGCTCGTTCTTATCTCACCCTTATTCTCGTTTCACGACAACCTGACGTGCCTATACTATTACTTCTACAAAAAAAAATTAGACACCAATTTATCCTTCTGGCAATTACTCACCGCATCCTAAGCGTGTCGATCCCTTCAACACACAGTGACACAAGATATACCAAACGCCTCGTACATGCATGCGCTACTACTACTAATCACCTGACATCGTTCTATCCACGCACTCCACTTAGACGGCGTCTCAAAACCTCACTCCTGGTTCACTCAGCGCGACGAACACATGTTTGTCTACACTTATACTCACGCACGGACAACCCATAACCAGACGAATTACTTCAATACTTAACATGACATTCACAATTCGACTGCTTTCTTATTTTAGTTTTCTCAATCATCATAATCCCACTACTCTCTATCCTACTTAATTCTCCACATCAAACCACTCCGACAGTCAACTAGTACTCACTTCTGCACAACGTCATCACTTCATCATCCCACACTATCAACAAGTCAGATTCTCTCAACGTATTACGTCACGTCACTTATCAGTATAGTCCTCTAGAGATCCGATTTCCTAATTCTTCTTCTTCGATATCTGTGAGCGTAAATAAATCAGGTCTAGAAAACATGTATTCTATAAACTCCCTCTCTTCATCTTCTTCCGTATACTTCGGATTAATAGAAATTCCTGACACCCTTTCTTTTCGTTTCTTCCTCTTAAATTGTTGTTCGATTGCCGTATCTGTCCTTGTTCTATATGGCTTATTTTTACTCAACTCGTCCTCTGAATCATCAGTATCTATAGTTGTCTCACCAGTCCGGTGTTTACAATAATATGCGGTAGAGGCGGAAACATCCTCTCTATAACCTGAACTAGTACCTCTTTTACTTCGGTTAGTGGTGAATTCTCTGTCTTTACCTGAGGAAGTTGACATACCAGTCGTCGTACCTCTATTAACTATCAGACTATTTGTATTCCTTTCCCTAATAATTTTCCTCACCTGTCTTTTGGCGCCCTGGGTTTTCGTCTGTCTATTTTCCTTTCTTTCAATTGTGTCTCCTTTTTCATGAGGAGTTTTTATAATTTCCACTAACTCAGTTTGACTTGCTTTTGTTATCTTGTTGGCTGGTTGTATCTGGGTTTTCTTTTCTATTGTATCAACTTGTGTCTGTGTGTTCCGTTCTACCACTTTAATTACCTGCGTTTGAGTCTCTTGGTCTATTTTCTTTACTAATACTGTCGTCTTCGTTTCCTGTCTACTAGTCTCATTCGCAACCACTTTAGGAGCAGTTGAATTTCTACTTATGTGTTCTACCCTGTTCATTGACCCTGACTTCAGATACTGTCTCCGTCTTTGTTCAAACCACTCGTCACGTTTTTTCCTAGCAGTCATACTATTAGATGGCACATTCCACTGCTTCCTGGGAAGGTTTCTATATCTTTGTTCATTATAACTGCTTCTATGTGGTTCAACATAACTGTCTCTATATACCACGTTATGTTGTCTTCTGTTTTCATTAGATACTGTCTGTCTCCTATTATTCTTCACTATTCCATTGCATTCTACCTTAAATCTATAAGCTTTCTGTTCAGTCGTTCTTCCCCGTAAACTTTCTATAAAATGTTCCACTTCAGTGACCGCCACTTTCAATTCTTTTAACCACACAGTTACGTTTCTTAACTCTCTACTTATATACTTCATACTTACTTTTAATGATAAATGTAAACCAACTTTGCACGATTTGTCTTCAGCAAGTGCAGTTATAATTTATACAATACATAACGGAATAATTAAAACCATCATCCTGTAACCACAAAGGCTTGTCTATTCACACCCAGTACTTGCCCGACTGAGAGGTCTCATCTGTGTTATCTTGTGTTGCCATGATATCGTCCTTGCCAAAATCTAATAAGGTCGATCTAATCAATGGACAAAAATTATTACACAATTATAATAATTGTCCTAAAATCAATAATCCATACCGTTCGTTTTATGTAATTATATAAGGATACTTGAAGCTGTAATTTCTTAGATTTCCCCAAACGACGACCTTGTCTTCTAGTTGTCCTGTCGGTGTTTTGACCCCAGGAAAGCAGCCTCTGGTGGTTACATCAATCCTCAGACATCTCTGGCTTCTCTAGCGCGAGGAGTACTTCCACTTTCACCCCTGGTTGGGCATTCACCCCTGGTTGGGCACGTCTGAACTGTGGCTTCACCCCTTGGCGGGCTCGTCTGGACTTCACCCGAAAAAGGGCACGTCTGGATTTGAAACGGCTCTAGTTTAAGGAAGCGATTTAAATAGGGTCTCTTCTTCAGCAGGACGGCAACCCACTATGCCCACCCGCTTCCGAAGATTCCACATTAACGATATCGCTTTGCTTGAGTGTCATTTCGATGAGCTGTAGTTTTTCCAATTCTATCTTAGTTGCGACTGATTTATTTGACAAAGCGGCTCTCACATACGACAGAGCCCAGAGGAGACTTGACATCGAGCTCTGTAACCAACGGAGTTCAGGATTAACTTGACAGCGAGTTCTGCAACGAACGGAGCTCAGGATTACAGAGCAATGATTTGATCAGTGGTGCCTTGATAAGCTCCTTGCAAAAGACAAATTCAGAGAATGGCCATGTTAAAGCTCCTTGCAAACGACAAATTCATAGAATGGCCATGTTAAAGCTCCTCGCAAACGACAAATTCAGAGAAGGGCCATGTTAAAGCTCCTCGCAAACGACAAATTCAGCTGCTACCAACTTTACGCCGTGGTATTGAAGAAACCGCCATCTTTTTGTCGCAGTAGTTCAATGAAGGTTTCCCAGCGTGCCCTTAGAGAATTTCTGTTCGTGAAGGCAAATTTCAATTCCGCGACATCCCATGACTTGAATCCTAGTCACTGGCAACATTTCGCCTTATATAACAGGGCTGGTGGCGAATCTGAGGTGGTGCGAATAGATCAACTCGAAAGCATAGTAATAGTTGAATTCTCTTTTATTTTCTCATTCAGTAGATGTTATACATCAGCGACCAGATGTCAACAGTACGTCCTGACTGCAAGTTAATCAGTTGGTAACTAACCTCCCTAACCCCCCGCGTCACGGCTTGAGCGTCCTTAGTTAAGTTTTCATAGGATGCTCAACCGTGCCTAGTCTTTGCACATCATTCCCTCCTAAGCTATTAACAGAGATGGTGCTCTGTTACACATCACTACCAACCTGTTTCAGTCACACATCCCCCACCCACCCACACACCTCCTCTTGCGCAACAGTAACGGTTTAAAAATGGCCACCAAAAAAAGTTCGGTTCAAGCAACGTAATGTCATCAATCTATCCATCATGTGCCATGCCGATAATCATGGGCTGTCATGTTTTCCCATCTTACTCAATCGCCAGAGTCGTGAATCAGCTCCGTGTTTCTGTCTCGACCATGCCATATGGACAAGCCATCCAGGTATTTACTTCTCTGTCTTCTCCTTGATCTCTTCCCGTTGATCTTGTCAGTTGTCACCAAGTTCTCCAAGTCATTTCTTCTCATAACATGCCCAAACAATTTTGACTGTCTACGTCTAAAGACTCTAATCAGTTTACGATCTTAATTTGTTTCTTGAAGGACTTGTTCATTGGTTTTCTTGTCTGTCCATGGTATTCTTTGCATTTTTTCTCAGAAACCACATTTCCACAACCATCAGATGTTTTTCAGCTTGTCTGCTCATTGTCCACTCTTCACATCCATACAAAAGTACAGGTTCTATGTATCACTTCTACACTTTTTCTCGTTTCAATTAACATCTTTCTATTGGTCAGTATGTTTTTCATCTTGCAAAAGGCTACATTCGCAATGGCAATTCTTGTTCTAATCTCTTCAAGGCATCTCCCATCAGATGTTATGACTGTGCTGAGATAACTGTACGGATTCACTTGGTTAAGAATACGCCCATTTGCTCCAATATCACATTGTGGTATTTCCTTCTTCCCAGTGACGACAATAATCTGTGCCTTCTTACTATTCAATTCTCACTCCGATTCGCACATACGAACATTTCAGTATTGTTTATGGAGATTCGACAGTGGGTGTTAGCATTGTCCGATGTTAGGTACTTCGTTGTGACGAAGCTGAAGTTGGTCAATCCCTACTGGCTGAGGCAAAGCGTACTGGCCGGCCGTCAACCGCATTGACTCCACACAACATACACTATTGAATCTCCATAAACAATACTAAAACGTTCGTGAATACCTTCAGCATTGAGGAATTCTATGACATTACGTTGCTTTAACCCAACTTCTTTGGTGGCCATTTTTAAACCGTTACTATTGCGCAACCTGTGACTGAAATAGGTTGGTGGTGATACACAATGCAAAAGATTGTTTGAAGAATCCCGCTAAATTAATAAATCGCAAACCGAAAAAAATAATAATTTCATAGATAACCATTAGGAGGCATTACTTATTGACCGTCCCTCGTAATACACTAAATCAAATGTAGATTAGTTCTTAACAGCCTTGCGATTTCTAGTACGTGATATTTGGAATAAATTACCAGACTGTATGTTTTCGGGCTCACTGTTTGTGGGTTTCTAAAATGTTATATATGCAAATCAACACCCATATATTGGCGTTGATTTGTGATGTAGTTGTTGATGATTTTATTACGTGAAACAATGATTACTACAAAACCAATTCAATACTTTTACTAAAAGAATAGAACTGGTTTTGTACCACATTTTCATTGCCAAAAGTGTATATAAAAGTTTTAGTTATGTTAAAAAAAAATCCAGGCGTTCGAAGCTCAGGTGCGACCGATTTGTGCAGCAGACCGTGTCGCGTTGTATTATAACGTGCTGGTATGGGAGCCGGTCGTTTAGAAAGCAATGGCAAACTACTGAACGTAACAATTGCCTAGTACATCTCATCTCATCTCATCTCATCATGTTCCTCTTGTACCTTGCGGTGTCGAGGTGAAGTATAAACTTCGTGAGAGTGCCCGGTTATGGGCTTCGTATATCGACATTCCCATGGATTCTGTTATTCCCTCCGTCCAACGTTTACGTGGTCGGCCTCTTCCTCTGTTTCCATCTGGTCTGTACATCATTGCTTGTTGTGGCATGCTGTTGACTGGTAGCCTACTTACATGGCCAAACCATTTGACTTGCTGCTTTCTAATAAAAATCTAGAGCAGCTTTAACCCCCACTTTAGTCCTGATTTCTTCATTTCTGATCTTATCTCTTCTTGATACGTTGAGTATTCTTCTCAGGAACCTCATTTCTGTTGTCGTGATTTTTCTTTTCTCTTTTTCTGTCATTGTCCAGGTTTGGCATTGGTAGCACAGAGTTGGTAGGAAGATTGTGTTGTAAAGTGCTTTCTTAGTAGTTATTGATACATGTTTGTTCTTTAGTATTGGTGCCATTTGTCCAATGAGTTGATTTGCCTTATTGCACCTATTTTCGATCTCGTCTTCTGATCTGCCATTTGATGATATTATACTTCCTAGGTACTTGAAGCTCTTTACTTGTTTCAAGGGATGTTCGTTTAGGTGAATTGTTGCTGTTTGTTCTTCTTTAGTTATAGTCATTACCTCTGTTTTGCTTGTGCTAATTTTCATGTTATGTTCCCTACACGTTTCGTTTATACTATTCATGTGGTCTTGTAATTCAGCTTCTGATTTTGCTATTAGTGCTTGGTCGTCCGCAAACAGGAGTTCTCTAATGGTTAGATTTGCATATGGTTCTTCTTCTGTGTTCTCGTCATGCGGTATTCTTGCTGTCTCTGCTTGGCTGGTTTCTTTACATATGTTGTCTATATATGTTATGAACAAGAGAGGGGACAGGACACAACCTTGTCGTACTCCAGATCTTATGGTGAAGGGTTCTGAGTGTTCTCCAGTTGCTCTCACTATGCATTCACTGTTGTTGTATAAACTTCTACATAGGTTTGCTAGTACATCAACAGCAGCTGAAAAATGCTGGTGTTGACTGCAACGTCCCGTAAGGGATACGCAACAAAATTAGTTATATTAGTTCACCTAAATTGTTGTCAATGAAAAATGGGTACGCTGTTACCACATAAAGATATTTCTAAGTCTTGTATTTAAATCTGGTATTTATATATGTTTTGGGTTTCTTTTTAACCTTCCAGGTAGCACTTTCCCAGTGCACATGTAATATGATAGCCTTACATTTAGGGCCACCCACCGTTTCACCGATGTATCTATAGAAACTACAAATTACCGAGAAAGTGTCCTCTAAGTATGCTGTCCTATCTTTCAAATTCAGAGACGCCAAAGCGTAGTTTATTAGCGTTATAATTTGGTCGGGATCATCTGAGTAAAAATAACTATTAATAATATCACGGTCGCGAATTTTCTCAAACTTTTGCATCAATTTAGTTTTGTCATATAAACAATTTCTAATTCTAAATAGGGGGTATCTTCTTTTGAAAGGTGAAATTGGGAGAGGCATGGTGTTGAAATGAATAATTTCCTTAGCGTGATTGTAGCAACAAAAGCCAACTAATATCTCTTCTAGCTCTCTACGCCATGGATAAACTACATTAAATTTAAAGTGAGTCGATGTAGCCTCGTGGAAAGTCAGATTATACTTCCACTTATCTACCCGAACTAAACATAAGTCAAGTTGAATAGATAAAACCTCGCGTTCGGGAATACCGACTTTTAGTAGCACAACAAAACACTTACATGTTAATGAATTCATCAATGTCCCGGCGAATAGCAGGTCATGTGGAAACGTCGAGCACAACACGAATTCAGCTAGTTCGTGTTTACGGTACTCATAATATGGTTTGTCTTTGCGACTTCAAATCATCTTTAACATTATTGGCTGCAAGTCAAACCATGTAAATTTTGCCGAGTGTTCAAACTCTAGATCTCTGAGTAAGCGTGTTGTCATATAATAAGTACGAAGGTTGCGTTTTCTTTCTGAATTCTTTATTGAGCGTGCACTTACCTCAGTATCTACTTACGCAGATAGGCAGAAACGAAAACCCAACGCAGGTTACGGATTGGATAAAAGCAGAATGCGAAATCAGCGTGGCGCAGGCATTGGCTAGCAAAAGTGGGCTGTTATGAAGATGGTATGCATTCCTAGAAATGACAATGATTTCTGGTAAGAAGCAGTTACTGTCATTTTCCAGAGCCTTCTATATCAGTAGTCCAAATATGGGTTGTAATAGCTTGGCCCGCACACATGCCGTAGATGGCATGAATGGGACTACAGGCTCACTGAAAAACTTTAATCTAAGCACACCAGATTTAAATTTTATTTTTTTTTAAACCCCTGCTGTTCCAGCAGTTGATACATCAAGTAATAATTTCATAGTTATTACTTTTTCTCGCTTATTCTTAGCCAGTGTTTACATTAACTTTATTTTTGTTCTAGTTATTGTGTTAACTCCTTCTATCACAACCAGTTGTTACATTAGTTTCTGCTGTTCCAGATATTGCTTTAATTCTTTCCTTACCTGCACAGTTCGCTGCGACTGCACTAGCCAGGCGGCCTTTATTCCTCAGGCTCAAAGACCCCTCTGCCATACACCGCAAGGTACTATATTGGCAGTAAATGACAGTTTGGCAGTTTTCTTTCCACCCCAACCAGTTGTCACGTTAACTTTATCTGTTCTTCTTATTGCTTTTACTCCATATATCCTATGCCTGCTGTTAAAAAAAAACGTCGCCTGTTCTAGTTATAACTTTAACTCCTTCTATCTTGTGCCAGATGTTATATTTTCCCACCGTGTCCTGCTTGTGACATTTTTCATATTATGTTCCATGTCATTTGCAAAATTAACTTTCTATGCGTAAATCATTCCTTGATCTCATTCTTCTCCAGCCAGCCGTATCATTACACTACCCAACTGTGTTCTTCGAGCGCCTAGACTGAGACAGGCATTAAGGATGATGACTCTCCACGTCTCTCCGTCATGTGATGGTTTAATAAAGCTGATGATACTTATATTATTATTTGTTGCGCATTTAATTTGAGCTTTCCACATACGCCCTTCTCCGTCCTCTTCTAACTCTTTTGTGTTACCTAGCATTTCCTCCGTACAATATATGTATGTGTCTGTATGTGTGTATTATGTTTACCTCTTAGGAACCGACTAATCATGTTTTTACTTTAAATGTTCGTAATATACGAGAGAAAGACATTGAGAAACACATAAAGTGTATGGGAAACAAACAATCTTAATTCAGGACCCAAGTACCCAATGTAGTAGTCATGAGGATCGACAGACTGAGCAGTAGCGAATAAAACAATAGCTGACCCACTATTGATGTGCACCGTGGAAGGACAACGTGCTGTTACTCGTTTGTTATGGTCAGAGGCTGTGCAATCTATAGAAGAATGATTGTCAGTATGGAGACAGTTGTTTCAGTCCGGAGAATGTGTACGATTGAGTAGAAAGAGACAGTGGAAATACTCATTGTCTCCAGTTAAGAAATAAATCAAGATGCAGGAATCCACTGGAAAAGTCATGATGACTATCTTTTGGGATATCAATCAATCAATCAATCATGTGCCATGCCGGAAAGCGTGGGCGGCCATGACTCGCCATTTCACTCGATCACCAGTGTCGTGGATCAGCTCAGTGTTCCTGTCTCGTCCATGCCATGTGGCCAAGCCATCCAGGTATTTTCCTCTCGGTCTGCCTCTTGGTCTGTTTCCTTCGATCTTGCCAGTTGTCACTAAGTTCTCCAATCCATTTCTTCTCATAACATGTCCAAAGAATTTTGACTGTCTACGTCTAATTTATCTAATCAGTTTACGATGTTCATTTGTCTCCTGTGGTACTTGGTCATTGGTTTTTCTGTCTGTCCATGGTATTCTTTGCATTTTCCTCAGAAACCACATTTCTGCAGCCATCAGATGTTTTTCAGATTGACTGCCTATTGTCCAAGTTTCACATCCATACAAAAGAACAGGCTCTATGTATCCCTTCAACACTCTTTTTCTCGTTTCAATTGACATATTGTTATTGGTCAGAATGTTTTTCATTTTGCTAAAGGCTACTTTCGCCATGGCGATTCTTGTTCTAATTTCTTCAAGGCATCTCCCATCAGATGTTATGACTGTTCCAAGATAATTGTACCGATTCACTTGTTGAAGAATATTTCCATTTACTTGTATATTACATTGTGGCACTTCTTCCTTCCTAGTTACGACCATAACCTGAGTCTTTTTACAATTTAATTCTAACCCCAGTTGCTCACTGTGTACAACAACCGCATCTACTAATTGTTGCAGGTCCTGCGCATTGTCTGCTATTAATACTGTATCATCTGCATATCTAATGTTATTGATGTTTCGTCCTCCAGTGTTGATTCCATTTATATCCTCTACATTCCTAAAAATATTTTCACTGTATAGGGAAAAAATATCTGGAGACATCACACATCCCTGCCTAACACCTCTTTTAATTGGCTGATACTGTCCCACTTCATTATCAATCCAGCTTGTTGTTTCCACTATATGTTTTTTATGAGTCTAATGTCTTTCCCATCAATTTGTAGATCTGCAAGCATATCCACCATGTTGACATGTCCAACTCTATGAAAAGCATTTGTGTAGTCAATAAAGCAATGGTGTATATCCTTGTTTACTTCTATAGCGCGTTCAATAACTGTTCGCAGCATATACACAGCATTTACTGTACCTTTTCCTTCTACAAACCCACATTGTTCTTCCCCTATTTCAGGTTGTATCTTCTTCCTCACTCTCTGCATGATAATTCTTAGCAAAATCTTTGTGATGTGACTCATTATACTAATTGTTCTATGTTGATCACATTCCAAGGTTCCTGATTTCTTTGGGATTGCAATAAATACAGAGTTACATAATTCAGGAGGTATATCTCCAGTATCATATAATGTGTTCATCAGTCTGGTGACTTGCTATAGTCCAAATTCTTCTAAAGCTTTAATCATTTCTGTTGTGATGTTATCTGCACCGGGGGCCTTGCCAGCTTTCATATGCTTAAGAACATTTCGAACTTTGGGATATCAAGGGCCATGTATTGGTGCATTTCTAGGAAAAAGGTGAAACTGTGACAAGTGCTCAGTACAGTGACATGTTAGTGAACAAACTGAAGCCTACGATACAATAGAAACATCGGGGACTTCTCTCAAAGGGAGTAATGTTGCTGCAATGCCTGCCCTCATACGGCTGCACATTGAGTGGATACACTACATACTGTATTTACATGCAATACAGCATACAATCCAGACTTGGCGCCATCAGACTTTCACATGTCTGGACCCTTGAAAGAACGTTTGCGGGGTCAGAGTTTTCCAGATGAGAACGATGTAATAGAGGAAGTATAAAATTGGTTTAAGATCACACCCAACATCATTTTTCCCTAGAAGTCACCAGCAAGCTAGTCACAGGTGGACCAAGTGTGTTGCCAGACAGGGGTGTTGTGTTTAGAAATAACACACACAATATCTTTTTCACACTATTATAAACAAGTTATTCGTAAAATTACGTTTACTTAACGACTTCCCCTAGTACTATACATAACATTGTGGGCCGATGTGTTTGTGTCTTTGTTTGACCTGTGCTTGGTTAATATAAATTTAAGAGACCTATGGTGCCGTTTCGATGGTCAGATACGAATGCTGTCCATATTCCATATTTGTGGGTTAGGGTGTATGACAGACCTGGCTAATGATGACACTCAAAATAGTGTATTGCCTTAGTGAATTTAATGACAGAAGCCACACAAGTGATATGTTGACTCTACAATCTAATGGACATCCAGCAGACTTCATCAAGCGTCACTGCTATCCACCCAAACCCTCCTTCACAGAATCATCGGTTTCCAAACTTCAAATGTTCCTTCAGTTGAAATTTTGAGAGGACGACCAATGAAACGAATACACGATCGACTTAAAACAGCAGTAAGCCAACTATTCTTTGCTGCTGAACCAATAATCAGATATAAAAACCATCCCGACACCTACTCCAGTTGTAAAAGAACCATTGTCTTCGTACATCAAATCAAACTGCATTTATAAATTCCATTATGAGGGCCAAGGAACTTACATAGCTAGAAAGGAAAGACAAATTAGCAAATCGAGTAGCCGAACATATACCAGTATGGGTGGAAAAGAGAGTTAATCATTAATCACGATTCACTGTGCAGTCGTAAAGCTATTATAAAAATGCTGTCTTCGTCGATTCTCGACCCCACATAACATATGGGCATAGCGTGAATAAAGAACAAGCATTTCGTATACTGGTATTTGATGAATAATAAATGATTGTTCAAAGGTAGTGAAGCGTTACCAAATAAGACGGTTCAAGCCAGTTTCGTGCAAACAGAAAGAGTTCGTGATAAATTGGGACAATAGACGTTCCACATTCGAACAATACCGTGACTATGTGCTTTAATTGTTTCAGCTTGCGTATTATTCAACTCATATAATATATAACTGCAGTATGTACTCCGCGAGATCCAGCGAAATATGCCAGGCAATAAATCGTGCAACATATTGTTTGTGTCTTCTGTGTTTAAAAATGTGGACACCCCTTTTTAAGGGTGTCGAGTTGGCCATGCATGGAAGTACATTTGTTCTAGCAGCGAGGCGCTGTCGTCATTTGGAAGAGACAGGTTCGAATAGCAATAGCTTCCAATTCGTATGTTGTCTGGTGTGTCGTCTAATCTCAGTTTCTTTCTTCTACTTCTGTGAGCGCCAATAAATACTCGTGAATGTGTTTATGTGCCGTCTCAGTAACCCCGCCCCCCTCTCTCTCTTATTTTTGGTGTGCATTCGCTCATTTTGAACTCAAGCATAGTCCACGTGTCACTGTTTCTAGTGTGTTAGACTAATATTTGAATGTGGACTAGTTTTCTCTATTACCCCTCTCGCTATCAGGCGAACCCACACCGACACCTGGGATAATTGTAATTTACGTCCCCAAGTCAAGGACTAAAACTCAATATTTTAGTCGAATCGATCGGTGATGGGGATGAACCCGCTACCTCGGCATCAGCACACCGGTTGTTTAAGAACGAGCGCTCTTATCCATTCGTTCATGTAGACCTGCATGACCTCCCTTGATAGGCTTGTCTTGACCTACATCACATATTTATGGCAGCTTGCTGTTACCAATATGTTTTTGTCCCTCCAACTAGTTCAAGGTCTTTTCCACCAATTTTTTGATCTGCAAACATGTTTATTATGTCGACAGGTCAAGCTTGATCGAAAGCCTTTGTGTAGCCAATGTTACTTTTATCAAATGCGCTTAGGTAACCGGATAGAGGTTATCACTTTATCAGTTATCAGTTGGGGTATCTTCATTGCACACCGGACATGCCCATAGGTGCTCAGATCCTCCCCCCAGCATATGCATCAGCGTCCGGTGGCTAATAGTGCCAGTTCTGTGTTGGTTGACGAGGCGCCTTGTTTTCCCGATGAACCTCTCGCGTCTGGCCGTGCCGATTCTTACTCCCAGGTCTTTCATCCTGGACAGCGATGTGGATTCACTGACGACAAAGTCCTCTGTTCTCGCCATATCTTTCAGGGCGTTAATAACATCGGCACGATCCATGGGCTGGCCATCTACAGGGGGTGCAGAGCCAGCCAGTTTATCAGCTCGTTCATTTCCCTCGACTCCCGCATGTCCCGGGACGAAGATGAAGGTGACTTTCCGGACAACAGACTTCCGCAGCGACTCAGTCCACTGTCTACGTACAGATCCAGCTTCGACCTTCTGAATCATGCTCATTCAATCAATTAGTACACACACGTTGGTATAATGCTGTGACTCCAGCCATATGAAAGCTTGTGTAACTGCCATCACCTCCATCGTCATGCTGCTCGTGGTCATAGAGTGGGCACCACTGGATTCTTGAACGGTTCGGCCCGCTGAACGGGCTGTAAATGCCATGCATTTCTCTGCTCCTTTTATAACAGATCCATCTATATAGATGAGCACTTCGGGGCCATCTGAGTGTTCATAGATGAGCGCGTTAACCTCTGCATTGACAGCGGCAGGGTTCTGCTCTCTGCACCGTCTGTCGAGTGTGATAATGCAGGAGAAAGTGCACCCATTCCTTGCCGGTTTTGATACTGGTAAGACTGCAGACCTGTCTGACGACATCTTCCGCTCGACCCATCCATGATTTGCCCCTCTTTAGCCTGTCACCCTTTTCTCTAAATATAGCGTCATGCAGAGGGTGCTGCTCATCTGCACTTATTTTTAAGTATGCACGTGCTCTCCAGATCTTGATCCTGTGTTCCATTGTCGGGAAGTCAAGGAGGTATCTCATTGCTACACAGCTGGTGTCTCTCGTGCAGCCCAAAATGATGCGCATGGCTTCGTTTTGTACCTTTTCACGGATAGAGGTATCCCTTATCAAAGGAGAAGTAAGGTGCCTCCTTCCCTCCGCTAGCCTACAGGACATCCTTGGGCACGATGGAGCATCCGTTTAGCACCCCGATCAGGGTTACGTGAAGCTATGGGTGCAGGTGGTGGATGAAGTTGAAGAGCAACCGACATATAGTTTTAGGTTATGGTCTCCAATTTCACGACGATAGGCAGATGATCTCTTTTTTTGATGAAAGGGTGGGGAGACAATGGCTACGGTCATCGACCAGCATGGTCATTGCTAAGAAGGAAAGCAATGGCAAACTACCTCCTCTACTGTTGTCTAGAAAATCATGTTTCGTCAATTCATAGAGAATCAGAAAAACGGAGTAAATGGGTGCTCCATAGGAGCAGCCTCGCCCGTGTAGGGGTAGTCATGTGCACAATGTGACTCCAGAGCGCCAGCAAGCGACAGAGTGCTAAAGATTACCAACAGTTATAGCGGGAATATGGAACTTTAGAAATATGAGTGGGGATGACAAATTTTATAATATTAAAAATAAATTAGAAGAATGAATATTAACATGTTAGGTATATGTGAGACCACATGGAAAGAAATGGGTATGATAACATCCGAGAAATATAGCATAACCCATTCTGGTGGAGAGAAACAACAGCGAGGTGTAGCACTTGTAATGGATATGGAGAGATCAAAATCTATCAAAAGATATTTGACTGTGTCAGATAGCATATTAGTAAAGTTGAGTGACATACTTTTTTGTCATACAAGCTTATGCACAAACTACAGACAGAAGTGATTACAGCATCGATAAATGTTATAATGGTTTGGAGAATGCCATCTAGAAATGCAAGCATTCAGAATTAAATATCACAGTGAGTGACTTTAATGCTAAAATTGGAAATCAACAGGACGGATGCATAGTAGGCAAGTATGGACCAGAGGAAGAGAATGAAAGAGTTCGCAGACTTCTACAGTGGGCTAAAGAGTGGCTGCAGGACGACATAATTAAAGACTGGGTGATGGCAGTTCATGGAAATGCTAGTAAGGCTCGTTGTAAGTACTGCAAGTGCAAAATAAAAGCGAAAATCCAAGACTTGAAGAATCATGCAGAGACTTAAAAAACATAAAAATGCAGTGCCATTCAGGGATATTACACCGTTGACATCTGTTTTCAGAACTACACAGATTAAAGAATCATCAAAAGTTGAAGGATCTGTCGCGTGTTTTTAAGTTGTCATTGTGCAATTGCGAACTGTGACCATTTGATTGATGTGTTTAAAAACACTATTTACGGCCGTAAAGTTCTAAATGACGTAAAATGCATCACAGCAAGTGTACACATATTATAAGAAGTGCTTTGTTTTCTCACTTTGAAGAAGATTTTATCAGTGACATTTCTACAAATAAATATAGTTTATTATTAGATGAATCAAATGACATTTCGGTTCTGAAAGTACTTGGTGTATGTGTTATATATTATAGCAACAGCAAAGACAAAGTAGTTTCTACATTTATTGGACTAGCTCACTTGGAAGAGTGTGATGCAGAAAGTGTAGTTCAGGCACATAAGAAACTTTTGGTCAGTAAACATTTACACTTGAAGAATTTGGCTGCAATTGGTACCTATAATGCCTCGGTAATAGTTGGTATCAACCATGGCGTTTATGCCAAATTGAAGGAAGATATCCCGTCTTTAATCCTCATAAAATGTGTGCGTGTTATTCCTTGCAGCTAGCATTATCACATGTCTCCTCAGAATGTTTACCAAGGAATTTGGAATTCCTTATTGCTGAAACACATAACTAGTTCTCCAAATCATCTGTCAGACAACAGCAATATAATAATTTATATAAAGCATTAAATGATAATTCCTCACCACTGAAAATTATGTCATATTGCAAAACTAGATGGTTATCAATTCAACCAGCTGTTGAAATAATTGTGAACCAATTGTTGGAGTTGAAGACACACTTAGAAATAACAAGACAAAGTGAAAAGTGCTACACAGCTGAAATACTATATGGAATGTATAGTGATGAAAAAAATTTAGCATTCCTTCTCTTTTCGTCGGCTGCCTGGCCAAGGTGTTTGCAGCTTTCTCCGTTAATCCCGAATACACTCGTAGTTAACGTGAGCGGACGAGAATTAGAAGTGGTTCGAGTCACGCTAGTGACTTATGAGAGTATAGAGCCGGTCGCTCAGAAAGTCGTGGCGTGCTTATGAGCGTAATCTAGCCTAGGAATCAACATACAGCTGAAAGATGCTGGTGTTGACCGCAATACCCTGAAACAGGATGGAAACGCGGGGGGAGGGGGGGGGGAATTCCTTCTCTTTTCACAACTCATTCTAAGTGAAGTGCAAAGAGTTAATAAACTGTTTGAATCTTAAAAAAATGTTGACAAAGTTAAATTACTTGACGATCTCACTTTGCTATTTCACTCAATTGGTAAAAGACTTATACTGCCAACGTCTAAAGCTGAATAGTTCACGTGCACTATAGAGCGCTGTTTGGCTCTTAAGCCAACCTGGGATACCAAATCGAATAAAAAATGTATGGTTTAAAAAGAAAAGGACTGTTAACAGAAAATGAAGAGAACAACTTAGGAAAGCGCTGTCCAGATTTTCTTGTCTCATTATTCAAGCAATTGAAGCAGAGATTTCCTGAAAATTTAGATGTATTAAAAAATATTTCACTCTTTTTCTGTTAACAACATACTTCAGCCAGTAAAGGACATACCTAAACATTGTCAAGTTATGAAATTTTCGCCTTTCGCCAGGGAGAACGGCAGTCACATAAATACATGTGCAATTTCTTACTTTCTCAATCTGGATATTTTTCCCAGATACTTTCCACCGAAGTCTAGATATTTATGGATGTTGTTTGGGCCGTTTCTAGATATTTTTGGTCAAAAATAAAGTGGCAACCCTGGTTGTTATGTCAATTAGAGATGAGAATAGTTTTGGGAAGGGTCGGTCTGTAGAGTCCCTTTGTTAATTACGGGTCTGGTTTGTATAGACATAGGACACTTAGTGTGATTAGCGGGGAGTTAGGCTATGTGTGTTTATCGTGGGACAGGGAGTTAGTTCATGCTATATGTCATGTACGCAGATAATGGTGAGACATTAACTTTAATGTTATAACAACGGTGTTGCTGTTTGATTCCTATAACAACCATTTCAGGGCGGTTGGGTGGCATGTATAAATGTCAGAGTTATCGAACTTTTGCCACCGGGGTGAGGAAACTCGATCTTGATTTCACGCGCTATTTCTTGAGATCAACGATTCACTTCCGGTTGTTACCATGTCCTGTTAGATGTGAATTTTTCTAAACTAGCGTAGTACGACGAAAGGGGAACCTACTCTGATATTTGCAGTATTGGTCCTTCTACTCAGCGCCAAAGTTTCATGCCGAGAAAGTGCTTTCTCTTGATTTTCTTGGAGTCTATTCACGAATAGTAACATAATTTGTCTTATAAATCCTGCATTTAAAAGAATCCTTAACTTTTTGTTGTATTTTTGAATTCCCCGTTCAATTTTACATACATGTGAAGAGTTGCAGTATCGCACGATTCGTCTTTCCTTAGGAAAATGTATTTTAGTATAGCAGCATAGCGAGTCAGATTAAGAATGAATAGACTTTGAATAGCGCATCCATTTCGCAAAATTCTATCTATCTACGGCCTGTGACATTCAAGACTCTGCCTGTCACATCTACTTTGCCACAGCCTGGACATACATCACTAACACAGCACCCAGAATCAACCTACATACTGCTACAATCAGGCATATCACAATCAGCACATTCTTCTTCATCACCTTCTTTTTCAGCGTCATGTAGACAGTCACCAAAGAGACTAAAGAGAGACTGAGACATCTGTGTCTACAAGCAACGCACTGTTATGAACATGGCAAAGAAGATAAAATGTTTGCGTGAGCAGGTAAAAGGGCTTCTCAAAGCTCCACCTAAAAGGAAGACATCACAATTTTCGGTGAAAAGACTGAATGAGACGATCAAAAGGACGAAGCAGTCAGCAATGCACTGGAGGTTGAAATATAAAGATTTGAAGGAAAAGCATGATGATGATTTGAAAAGACTACTGGATCTGGACTATCTAAATAAGACAGTAATTCCCCTAAAAACAACTTTAGATACCAGCCTGACAGAAAATAAGAAGGTATTGGCAATCAATTACCAGTTATCTAGAATGGTTGCGGAAGCCAGACTAAAGGTTAAGAAGGCGAGACATGATGACTTTAAAAAGACTGCCGGGTTGGATAAATGTCATATATTTTTGAAGGGAGTGGGAGATCACTGTAGTGCATGCCCCATCTCTAACAAAAGATGTAGAGCCCCATCCTCTTCTATCTTCAATAACCCCAGAATATGAACCTTGAGTTATCTGCAGGCCTCGTTTTGTTAAGTATTGTCTAGGAGATATAGATTATGGCCCTGGTAAGAATGGTAATTTACTAATTGGGAATCTGCCCCTTCTCCAATGATTCTGATAGCTCTGGAGCCCCCTTTTAGTTTATCAAATCTGAGGAAAGTCAGGAGAATTTTCTCAGCCTGATTTAGATGAAGAAAACATGGATGTTGAGCAGTTGATAGGTATAGAGTCTTTTATTTCCCCCTTTAGTAAGTCATTATGAGTTAATTTATCTTTTAACAATCAAACACATAATCAATCACATTAGATTTTGACAACATGATGCACAAAGAAGTTGTTGACAGATAGGTTTGAACTTGACAAATTAACAGAAGGTCAATTCATGTTAATCATTTATTGACTGGCCTGAGCCTTCTGGTCAGTACATACATCTCTATTGTGATTTACACAAAGTAATAGAACAGTTGCACATTGGACCATTGTCCCAGACAATCAATAACAAGCATCAATATATGAAATGTCAACAAGTGTGAAAACATAGTAAACATTTTGATGTTGTACATATTAAGTATGATAGTGGTGTCTCAACCATAACATATCAGTGTTCCTGTAATTGGGTGTGGTTTCTACCTATGAGAAAAGTAACCTGGTGACTGGAGGATTAGGTAAGCCAGGGTCCATTGACTGATGGATCCACTTCAGGTCTGCCCGTATAGCTCCACTGAAGGCCTCCCCATGCTCTGCTCATAGCGAAGTCATCCTCCATCTCACTTGTGGTTCATCCTCTCTCGGCTTCCCTCTCTCAGGTCTGATTTAGGTGGTTAGTTTGCTGATGTGTTGGGTGGTTGTTGGTATGTAGCCACCAAGATCACTGATGAGTATTCACATAAATATATACAATCCTACCAATACAATAATAAGAAGTAGGTCGGAAGAAATCTAAATTCCTGAAGTAGGAACTAGTTCCCCTCCCCCTCTTTTTTCTCTCTAAGC
This sequence comes from Cepaea nemoralis, assembly GCA_014155875.1. Classification (NCBI taxonomy): domain Eukaryota; kingdom Metazoa; phylum Mollusca; class Gastropoda; order Stylommatophora; family Helicidae; genus Cepaea; species Cepaea nemoralis. The sequence continues at coordinate 99,703 of JACEFZ010026242.1, forward strand.
TAGTGTTGGGTTAATTTGGGGTGGTCAGAGTTTATCACACTGTGTACGCCTTGGATCAACTTGTTCCTGCTGTATGTAAATCTTCATTTGACCTGGGGTCAGTGAACGTGTACAGTGAGACAATGACAAGAGTGAGAAGGTGTCAAGATGCATGTAAATAAATGACATACATTTATAACATTTCTTCTACTCAATGGTGTTCACAATGTGTATAAATAATTCTCTGTGTTTTCCCAATTAACTACTTCTTCTTCTTGTGTCTAATAACTCTCTTCCATTACCTGTTGTTGTTGTGATGTTGAGTGTTGTGTTGTGTGGTGATGAGTGGTGTTGTGTTTTAAGTTATGTTGAGTAATGAGTTAAGTTCACTTCGCGTGATGGTGTTCCGCGAAGCACAACTTTCTCATGTATTGCAGTTCCTAAGTGCTCTTATCTAATTAAATTTGACATAAATATAAATATTTATTTCGCCAAACCCTATTATTTCTATAGACAAAGGAGAAAGGAAAGATTGATTTCACTTTCAGCTTTCTAGATTGTAAATAGGCATAGATAAGTCTGTTTTAGAACAAGGCACTTGTTCTAGTACACGAACTGTCATTTCAGCTGTAGACCGTGATAGCATCTTTTACAATGTTTCTGGTGAAATGCACAAGATTGCTTTCGAATCATCACTTCTCACAGTTGTTTAGAATAGAATGTAATAGTGTAAGGCACTTCTTAAAGTTAATAATTATCTTTAAGAATATCAGAGGTGGCAGTTTCATCGAAGAGAATATTCTGGCCGGGAATGGCTTTGCGTCATTAGAATCTACAGTCGAGCATTTTTACATTTCTGAGGTTTTAATTAATAATCATACATTTCAATTGACATCACAAACATGGGTTTACGTTACTTGACACTTGATACATCGGGTTCTTAGTCTAATCAAGGGCTAACAAACGTACCTCGGATCCAGACTTTTGCCTTGTCCATTGAATTTTTGATCACACAATCTTCTCACATCCGTCCATGGAGCGAGTTCAGACAAAAGTGCGGGCTGATTAACATTTCTGATGAAATGGGGATATATGTTAATTATGCACTGGCGCGAAGGCGGGTCAGGTGGTTTTCTCATCCAATGATTTTCCGAGCTTGGTCTGATGAAATCCTTCTAAGAATCCACGTCATTTGTCACTTGTTCAGTTCCAGTTTCGATGTTAAGTTTTACGTCCCAATCTCCAATTGCGTTTGTGAAGTCAATTTCTTTTAATGTTGTTTCCTCTTTTTGCGGCATTTGTTGATAAGATGAATAATGTTGGCTGCGTTATGCCACATGGCCCCACTCCAGATTGTTCTATGGTATGGAACTATGTTTCCAACATTTTCAGTTATCAAGCTGTTCCCATTTGTCCTCCCCTGTATTCTCTTCTGCATCTGATTGACCTGGTTCATCAGGCACTGGGTGTCGACTCAGGAAGTCCGCTCCCACATTCATTTTCCCAGGAACATATTCAACCTGGAACGAGTAAGGTTGAAGAAGCAGCGACCATCTCATAAGTCGGGCATTCAGAGTCTTAGATGCTGCGAGAAACATGAGTGGTTGATGGTCACATTGCACTGTGAAATGTTTGCCATATAGGTATGCTTGAAATTTCTGTACACTCCATACGAGCGCAAGACATTCTCTCTCGATAGTACTGTAATTTCTCTCTGCTGCATTCAATTTCCTGCTAGCATAGGCCACAGGGAATAGCTCTGATGTTACATCTCCCTTTCTCTGCAACAGCGTTGCCCCAATTCCTATGTTACTGGCATCGGTGCGCAGCACGAATGGTTGGTCGAGGTCTGGTAGATGTAAGACTGGATGAGCAGTTAATGCCTGCTTTAGTGCTGTGAAAGCTCTCTCACAGTCAGCTGACCAAGTGACTTTCTCTGGTTTCCCCTTTTTGGTAAGATCCGTTAAAGGTGCTGACAGAGTATTGAAGTCCTTGATGTATTTTTGATAGAATCCACATAAGGATACAAATGATCTTACATCCTTCTTTGTTTTTGGACGAGGTGCTCTCTGGAGTTTGTCCACATTTCCCTCTTGTGGAGTTATCAGTCCATGAGATATCTTATGACCTAGAAAGTCCAATTCTTGGAATCCTATCTGACACTTCTTTGGTCTAGCCGTCAATCCAGTTTCTCTGAGGCGCCTGAACAAAAGATGCAGGGTTTCTACATGCTCTTCAAATGTTTCAGTTGCGATCAGGATGTCATCCATGAAGTGACTGATGTCTGGATGCTGTAGTGGGTCAAGTAATTTTCTCATCATACGTGTAAAGACGCTGGGAGCATTACTTAATCCGAATGGAAGAACGTTGAACTCATAGTGTCCTCCAGGCGTGCTGAAAGCTAACCATGGTCTAACTTCCGGTTTTACAGGAATCTGGTAATATCCCTTACTGAGATCAATCCTAGTAAAGTACTTAGCTCGGTTGAGTGCTGTGAAGAGTTTATTCTGATCCGGCAGAGGTTCTGCTTGGAATTCAGTTATAGCATTGAGCTGTCGATAATCGATGCACAATCTATGTTCTCCGCTTGGCTTTCTCAATAAGACGACGCTAGCACTGTAAGGTGATTCAGATGGTGAGATTATTCCTGCGGTGAGCAGCTGTTGTATTTCTTCCTCTAAAGTCTTTTGCTTTGCATAAGGAACTGGGTAAGTCTTGACTCGCACAGGCACTGTGTCATTTAACTTCATGTCAAATTCCTCCAAATCAGTTCTTCCTGGCTTATCAGTAAGTACTTCTGCATATTTTGCCATAAGTTCCCTAATCTGCTTTTGCTGATCCTTTGTTAAGTTGGGATTGATTTCCACATCCTTAAAGGTCTCTTTGGCTTGCAGTTGGCACTCGACTCCCATTGTTGATCCTTCTTCGACTTCAGTAGCCACACTCATGGCCATCAGATGTGCAGGTTCGGTGGTTGAGGGTCTTTCATGATATTTCTTCAAGAGGTTTATGTGAAATACTTTCATCTTGCCTTTGACTGAAATTCTGTAGTTGGTACGTGAGATCTTCTCCGTCACTACATAAGGTCCTCTCCATCCGATTTGCAGCTTATTCTGACTGGTTGGAAGCAGCAACATCACCTTCTCTCCTACCTCTAACTCTCTATCCTTTGCCTTGCGGTTGAAGTTACGAGCAATTCTTCGTCTGGCTTGACGTAGATTGACATTCGCTTGTTTCCAACTGTGTTGTAAACGATTTTTCAACTCGGCAACATATGTTGATGCAGTCACGACTGTATCATCTGTAGTATTATCAGTCCACGTTCGGAGTAACGCCTCCAGTGGTCCCTTGATTGGTCGTCCAAACAACAGTGTGGCTGGAGCAAAACCTGTTGAGTGATGGGGTACTTCCCTGTAAGCGAATAAAGCTGCGGGTAAATACAAGTCCCAATCCTCTGTCTTCTCCTGGGCAATTTTGCGCAGGATACTAATCAATGTCCCGTTCCACCTTTCCACAAGTCCATTTGACTGAGGGTGATATGGTGAACTGAAGATATGGCGTGCATGAAAAAGTCTGAAGGTCTCTTCCATGAGTTTACCACGAAACTGTGAACCGTTGTCCGTCAAGATCCTTTGTGGGAATCCTAGACGTGTGAATATTCCTAATAATGCATCAGCGACGTGTTTGGAGTCACAGCTGGGCATAGGAACTGCTTCGGCCCACATGGTTGTTGTGTCCACAAGCGTTAATATGAATCGGTTTCGCCTCTTCGTTGCTGAGAGAGGTCCGATTATGTCTACTGCCACTTTCTCAAATGGAATTCCAGTGATTGGCGATTCACCCAACATTGCCGGTGGTGTCCGGTGTTTTGGTGATACTTTCTGACACTGTGGGCATGATTTTACAAACCGTTGTATGTCTGAGTTCATCCCTGGCCAAAAGTAGTGAGTGGTAATCCGCTGTGTAGTAGCGTTGATACCCATGTGCCCACTGAATGGTAGACTGTGACCCATCTCTAAGATCTGAGTCCTGTATTGAGTCGGTACAACAAGTTGATTAAACTCTTGTCCAGCTCGTCCTGCTTTTCTGTAAAGAAGTGCTGACTTCATGAACAGATCACCTTTACGTAGAGGTAAATGTGATTTTGGCAGTTTTCTGAAGCAGGGTTCCAAGGTGCTGTCGGCTTCTTGTGCCCTCTTCAGTTCCTCCGTTCGAGGGATTGGCGTAGTTGATTCTGGAGTTTTTGTTGCCTGTGATCGAGTGGTCATGGTCGCCATCGCCACAGGTTGAACAGGTTCTCCTAGAACGATAAATCTACACCCGAGGATTACAGGATATATCGGATCGTCCAAGATTGCTGCCTTGATCGTCCCGGTGACATACCGCGAGGCTATGTTCACTTTTGCCACTGGAAGAGACATATTTGTTGAACTCTTCAGTGGTCCCTGCAATTCCACTATTTCCTCTGTCACCTGTTCAGGGTGAACCAAGGATGATGAAACAACACAGTCATATGATAATCCAGTATCATATAAACAGGTCGTTTGGAATCCATTTAGCAAGATGGATTCTACAACCGGAATACGAGATGATGTGTCTTGATGAGGTGTCTGTTTGGACGTTTCACCAGTGCTCACTTTTCTCTCTCTTCGGTTGGCCAAACATGCCGCTGTGTGTGGAGGTGGCTTCTTTCTGCAACTCTGAAATGTGTGACCTTTAATTCTGCAATGGGTACAGAATGGTTTGTCCTCCTTCGGCGCTGTTTGGACTGAGTGTTGAGTGTTTTTCGGGGATTTCCCCTTTTTCCCGGTGGCTACAGTGTTTTCACCCTCTTTTGGCTGTGGAGTTTTGTTTTGAGAGGGGGTGTTGTTCGAACGTCCCTTTCCTCCCATCTCCTTTTGAGATTTCTCAAATCTCTCTGCCAGGATGATTATAGTTTCCAGGCGGTCAGCCCCGTTTTGGGTTAGGAATGCCTTCATTTCGTTCTGCATTTTCCCCTTGATCTGATCAATGATAATCATTTCACGGAGTCCTTCATAATTTTCCTCAAATCCTCCCAAGCAAGGTCCATCTTTGTATGTATGACTTCAGTCTTTCGACTAGCTGTGCGTAGCTCTCACCCGGTTCCTTCCTTGCGGCTTTGAACCTGAGTTTATAAGATTCGGCGTCCACTTCGAATCGGCTTAAGAGTGCCGTCTTGAGTGTTGTGTAGTTCTGTTGTTCCTCTCTAGTGAGTCTTGAGAACACTTCATACGCCGTGGATCTTAAGGCCTGCGCCAACTTCGTCGCCCATCTACTCTCTTCAAGCCCACAGCTGACAGCCATGGCCTCGAAGCGTGATAAAAATCCTTCGATGTGGTCAGTCTGTTCATTAAAGGGGTCCAGAGGAAATGACATAGCTCCTGAATTAAGTTGAGAGACGTGAGGTGGTTCTGTCACTGGCGATCCTGATGAGGTTGAGGGTGTAGGACCACTCCCTTTCTCTATTCTCCGGATCTCCACTTCAATCTCCATTCTCCTCAACTCCAGTTGGTGTTGACGCTCTCTCTCCTTATCTTCCATTTCAGCCTGTAGTCGTTTCTCTTTCTCCTCCAATTCTGCTTGAAATCGTTTCTCTTTCTCCTCCAATCCTGCTTGAAACTGTTTTTCCCTCTCAGCCAATTCAGCCTGAAGCTGTTTTTCTTTCTCAGCCAATTCAGCCTGAAGCTGTTTTTCTTTGAGAGCCAATTCAGCTTGCAGTCTTTCCCTTTTGTCAAATGCATCCGAAACATAGTTAGCTAGCTCAAGGCCATCTAACCCGCATTCCCTACCTGTTTCTGTTATTTGGGCTCTAAACTTTGCAGTTTCCGCCATGTCTATATTTTATTGCTGTGCTCTGATTAACAATATAATTGCAGCTAGTCTGATCCGCGTACGCTTGTCAGTCCCTGATCTGCAAAGATACAACAGAGCATGTGCAATATTAAAAACACCCTATGTTATGTCTGTCTGTCAATGCTGGAAAAGCCAAAGGCAGCAGGCACTGAAGTAACCACAATTAATTCCTAGTAAAGAAAAGAATCTGAAATTAGACAGAGGTTTTCCCAACGGATAAGATTTTCCGGTGGTTGATGAAATGCTGTTAAGTTCAGACTTCACAGGAATAGAACACCTTCTCTGGAAGAGAAGTAGTGTTGGTAGAGTAGATACACACTATATATTTCACCTGGAGCACCTCTTTCTGAAGTAGAAGCAATATATGAACATGGCTCCTTCTCCAGGAGTAAAGATTAGTCACCTATCTTATTTATCTATAAATGTCATTCATATCATGTGGCTGTCAATCAATACCCCACATGGTATCTGTTAAACATTCTAGAAAATGACAATGTTCAAAATCTAAAGATAACTGTGTTCATGTATTTTTAGGTGATTGTTTAAAGGTTAATATATGGGAACCATCCAGGACTTAGCCCACAATATGTCATATATTTTTGAAGGGAGTGGGAGATCACTGTAGTGCATGCCCCATCTCTAACAAAAGATGTAGAGCCCCATCCTCTTCTATCTTCAATAACCCCAGAATATGAACCTTGAGTTATCTGCAGGCCTCGTTTTGTTAAGTATTGTCTAGGAGATATAGATTATGGCCCTGGTAAGAATGGTAATTTACTAATTGGGAATCTGCCCCTTCTCCAATGATTCTGATAGCTCTGGAGCCCCCTTTTAGTTTATCAAATCTGAGGAAAGTCAGGAGAATTTTCTCAGCCTGATTTAGATGAAGAAAACATGGATGTTGAGCAGTTGATAGGTATAGAGTCTTTTATTTCCCCCTTTAGTAAGTCATTATGAGTTAATTTATCTTTTAACAATCAAACACATAATCAATCACATTAGATTTTGACAACATGATGCACAAAGAAGTTGTTGACAGATAGGTTTGAACTTGACAAATTAACAGAAGGTCAATTCATGTTAATCATTTATTGACTGGCCTGAGCCTTCTGGTCAGTACATACATCTCTATTGTGATTTACACAAAGTAATAGAACAGTTGCACATTGGACCATTGTCCCAGACAATCAATAACAAGCATCAATATATGAAATGTCAACAAGTGTGAAAACATAGTAAACATTTTGATGTTGTACATATTAAGTATGATAGTGGTGTCTCAACCATAACATATCAGTGTTCCTGTAATTGGGTGTGGTTTCTACCTATGAGAAAAGTAACCTGGTGACTGGAGGATTAGGTAAGCCAGGGTCCATTGACTGATGGATCCACGTCAGGTCTGCCCGTATAGCTCCACTGAAGGCCTCCCCATGCTCTGCTCATAGCGAAGTCATCCTCCATCTCACTTGTGGTTCATCCTCTCTCGGCTTCCCTCTCTCAGGTCTGATTTAGGTGGTTAGTTTGCTGATGTGTTGGGTGGTTGTTGGTATGTAGCCACCAAGATCACTGATGAGTATTCACATAAATATATACAATCCTACCAATACAATAATAAGAAGTAGGTCGGAAGAAATCTAAATTCCTGAAGTAGGAACTAGTTCCCCTCCCCCTCTTTTTCTCTCTAAGCTAGTGTTGGGTTAATTTGGGGTGGTCAGAGTTTATCACACTGTGTACGCCTTGTATCAACTTGTTCCTGCTGTATGTAAATCTTCATTTGACCTGGGGTCAGTGAACGTGTACAGTGAGACAATGACAAGAGTGAGAAGGTGTCAAGATGCATGTAAATAAATGACATACATTTATAACATTTCTTCTACTCAATGGTGTTCACAATGTGTATAAATAATTCTCTGTGTTTTCCCAATTAACTACTTCTTCTTCTTGTGTCTAATAACTCTCTTCCATTACCTGTTGTTGTTGTGATGTTGAGTGTTGTGTTGTGTGGTGATGAGTGGTGTTGTGTTTTAAGTTATGTTGAGTAATGAGTTAAGTTCACTTCGCGTGATGGTGTTCCGCGAAGCACAACTTTCTCATGTATTGCAGTTCCTAAGTGCTCTTATCTAATTAAATTTGACATAAATATAAATATTTATTTCGCCAAACCCTATTATTTCTATAGACAAAGGAGAAAGGAAAGATTGATTTCACTTTCAGCTTTCTAGATTGTAAATAGGCATAGATAAGTCTGTTTTAGAACAAGGCACTTGTTCTAGTACACGAACTGTCATTTCAGCTGTAGACCGTGATAGCATCTTTTACAATGTTTCTGGTGAAATGCACAAGATTACTTTCGAATCATCACTTCTCACAGTTGTTTAGAATAGAATGTAATAGTGTAAGGCACTTCTTAAAGTTAATAATTATCTTTAAGAATATCAGAGGTGGCAGTTTCATCGAAGAGAATATTCTGGCCGGGAATGGCTTTGCGTCATTAGAATCTACAGTCGAGCATTTTTACATTTCTGAGGTTTTAATTAATAATCATACATTTCAATTGACATCACAAACATGGGTTTACGTTACTTGACACTTGATACATCGGGTTCTTAGTCTAATCAAGGGCTAACAAACGTACCTCGGATCCAGACTTTTGCCTTGTCCATTGAATTTTTGATCACACAATCTTCTCACATCCGTCCATGGAGCGAGTTCAGACAAAAGTGCGGGCTGATTAACATTTCTGATGAAATGGGGATATATGTTAATTATGCACTGGCGCGAAGGCGGGTCAGGTGGTTTTCTCATCCAATGATTTTCCGAGCTTGGTCTGATGAAATCCTTCTAAGAATCCACGTCATTTGTCACTTGTTCAGTTCCAGTTTCGATGTTAAGTTTTACGTCCCAATCTCCAATTGCGTTTGTGAAGTCAATTTCTTTTAATGTTGTTTCCTCTTTTTGCGGCATTTGTTGATAAGATGAATAATGTTGGCTGCGTTATGCCACAATAAACAAAGATTGAAAGAACTCCATGCGAGAGAACAAAAGGAAGTCGAAAAATGTTTAGCAGAAACATCAGCACATTATGAAAATGAAATTGCCATGCTGGAGGAGAAAGTAGAAGATAGCAAAGTAATCAAGACCAAGAGAAACGGCAAATATGATGTTCTGTTCCGCCGTTGTATTTATGAATTTTTGTTACATAATGTGAGTGTAGGAAGTGTGTCTCATTTGTTACGTTGCATAGGCTATACTTTTTTTAATATGACTTTTTCACATCTGCCCTGCGCTAGTACAGTGGCAATGATGGCCATAGAGATAGGTATACTTGCGGAGGTCCAGGTGGGTCATGCCCTGCATAACTGTGTCAGTGCTACTTTAGCCTGGGACTCCACTACCAAGGCCGGAACCCACATAAATGAAGTCCATGTGCATTTGATCACATCAGAAGGTAGAAAGAAATCACTAACCTTGAATGTCAGTTGTCTTTCAGGTGGCGCGACAGACCAGCTGCTCAACCATATCACCCAAGCAATTTCAGATGTTTGCCAGACATACAGTGAGGCATATGCCCTGGATTTCGCAAAGGTGAAAGAAAAAGTTTGTAAGAACATTCGGTCCACCATGTCTGACAGGGCAAATGTCAACCACTGTGTCCACAGAGAACTATAGAAGTTGATGGGTGATATCGTTGAGTTGAAGTGTAGTGTACATCCCTAGGATGGACTGGCCGCTACGGCAAGAAGTACACTTCATAAGCCGGATGTGACGAAGGAAAGACTCATTTCAGACCTGAAACCAGCCATCAGGATGCCGTGCTGCCCAGCTGATTCACCTAGTTTCTAAACTGAGGTAATTGGTAATCTCTCTTCTCTATGAACATTAATGTCAGTCTTTTATTGCATTCCACTTGCTTACCCACCTATAACAGTTTGCATCTGTTGTGTGTTAAAACAAATAGGAGTTATGGATATTAACATGCGTTACCACTTGCTTTGAGAAATAGACATTATAACAGGTGTCATACTTTATAGGATACTAGCTGACCCGGCCCGGCTTCGCCCAGTCCCTGGTGGGGAGCATCTCATTTCATTCATATAAGTAGTCATATAAGTTCTCGTTCCCGTTACCGACTATCTGTCTGTCTGTCTGTCTGTCTGTCTGTCTGTCTGTCTGTCTGTCTGTCTGTCTGTCTGACCCGGCCCGGCATCGACCAGCTCCTGGTGTAGAGCATCTCATTTAATTCATATAAGTAGTCATATAAGTTCCCGTTCCCGACTGTCTATCTGTCTGTCTGTCTATCTGTCTGTCTATCTGTCTGCCTGACCCTGCCCGGCTTCGCCCAGCCCCTGATGGGGAGCATCTCATTTAATTCATATAAGTAGTTATATAAGTTCCCGTTCCCGTCTGTCTGTCTGTCTGTCTGTCTGTCTGTCTGTCTGTCTGTCTGTCTGTCTGTCTGTCTGTCTGTCTGCCTGTCTGTCTAATCATTTATTGGTTGCAGTTAGAACAACCTAGATAAACGAAGACCAACTTACAAAAAGCATTAGAAAGAGCACTTGAAAGGTCTTTACATCTTCCCCAACAATTAACTTGGGTAAATGGAGCGGCGGCAGCAGCAGCAGCAGAAGAAGAAAAAGGAGGAGTAGGAGCTGGGAGGAGGAAGAGGAAGGTGGAGGAGGGAGGAGGAGGAGGAGGAGGAGGGAGGAAGAGATAGGCGGAGAGAGGAGGAGGAGGGAAGAGGAGGGAGGAGTAGGAAGTAGGGAGGAATAGGAGGGAGGAGGAGGGATTAAGAGGAGGAGAGAGGAGGAGGAGGGAGGAGGAGGGAGGAGGAGAGGAGGAGGAGGAGGAGGAGGAGGGAGGAGGATAGAGGAGGAGGAGGAGGAGAGAGGAGGAGGAGAGAAGAGGAGGGAGGAGGAGGAGGGAGAAGAGGGATAAGGGAGGAGGAGGAGGAGGGGAGAAGGGAGGAGGAGGAGGGAGAAGGAGGAGGGAGAAAGAGGGGGAAGGATGAGGGGGGAAGGTTGGAGGAGGGAGGAGGAGGAAGAAGAGAGGAGGAGAAGGGGGGAGGAGTGATTAGGAGGAGGAGGAAGAGGGAGGAGGAGGGAGGAGGGAGGAAGAAGGAGGAGGGAGGAAGAAGGAGGAGGGAGGAGGGGAAGGAGGAGTAGGGAGGAGGAGGAAGAGGGAGGAGAAAGGGGGAGGAGGAAGAGGGAGGAGGAAGGAGAAGGAGGAAGGAGAAGGAGGAGGGAGGATGAGGAAGGAGAAGAACGCAGGAGGAGGAGGGGGAGGAGGAGGAGGGAGGAGGAGAGGGAGAAGGAAGGAGATGAGGATGAGGAGGGAGGAGGGAGGAGGAGGAGGAGGGAGGAGGAGGGATGAGGTAGAGGGAGGAGGAGGGAGGAGGAGGGAGGAGAAGGGGGAGGAGGAGGAGGGAGGAGGAGGAAGAGGGAGGAGGAGGGATGTGGAGGGAGGAGGAGGAGGGAGGAGGTAGAGTTAGGAGGAGGAGGGAGGAGGAGAGAGGATGAGGAGGGAGGAGGAGGAGGGAGGAGGAGGAGGGAGGAGGAGAGGGAATGAGGAGGGAGGAGGAGAGGGAGGAGTAAGGGGAGGAGGAGGAGGAGGAGGAGGAAGGAGGAGAAGGAGGAGGAGGGAGGAGGAGGGATGAGGGGGAGGACGTAGGAGGAGGAGGAGGGAGTAGGAGGAGAGAGGAGGAGAAGGGAGGAGGAAGGAAGAGGAGTGATTCGGAGGAGGGAGGAGGGCAAGGAGGTAGGAGGAGGAAGTGGAGGAGGAGGAGGAAGGAAGGAGGAGGAAGGAAGGAGGAAGGAGGAGGAGGAGGAGGAGAAAAAGAGAGGAGGAGGATGGAGAGGGGGAGGGGAAGAGGAAGATTGTAGGAGGAGGAGGGGAGAGAAGGAGAAGGAGGATTATAACGCATATGCCTGTAGATAACTGCAGCCAAAAGGTGGGTCTGTCTATCTATCTGACCCGGCGTGGCTTCGCCCAGCTCCTGGCGGGTAGCGTCTCATTAAATTCATACAACAAAATAAAGTAACTTAAAAGAATGTCCTTCCACACACCATCCATTATTTCTAATGAAAACCGTTTCTAATCACCTGCATGACTGTAGATAACTTCGTAAGCATAAAAAGATGAGTTACAATGTTATGCATTATGCATTATTTTTATGAAAACTTTGAAAATGCCTTAAAGATTGTATCATTATTTATTATAACTCATATGCCGGTATATAACTATAGACAAAGAGTTTATAAATCTTTGAAAACGATGCAACAATATGACTATAAGTTATACAGCAATGTTATTAAAAGTTATGCCCCTTGAAATAACTTTTCTAGAGTTAAGTCCCCTCGCTGTATATAAATTACAATATAAAATGAAAAATTAAATAATATTAAGTAAGCAGCCAATTTCACACTAAAAACATATCACAGTTGGCTGCGCGGGAATGAAAGGAAGACGTGTAGAAAATTTCATCTCAATCGGATGGACCGTTCGCGAACGCATAAAGGACACACACACCCACATACCGTCTCTTTTATATATAAGATTTTGTGCGACGCTTTCCGCGCTGCGGAAAGAGACCGTGCCATATGGGATAAAAACCGGTGCAATGAAGTCGACCCTGTCGACTTTTAAGCGACTTTTTAAAAGCAGTAAATACTTTCATCTTTTGCTGTTGTTGATGTCTTGGCAAGGTTAAGTTCGGTAGTTTGCCATTGCTTTCTGAACGACCGGCACCCATACCAATTTGTAAAAAACCAACGCAACGTGATCTGCTGGCAAATCGCGCGCAGCTGTGTTTCGAACACGGGTATGCAGGATCACAAGCTGCACCCGTAACCCCTTTACCATGAAGCCGGCTTATAGAATACTAAAATCAAAACAATGTTTCCCCGTAGTGAATTTGAATAACGAAGACACAAACCATACATAGTACGATTTATTGCCTGGCACATTTCGCTGCATCTCGTCAGGTACTTACTGCAGATGTCACACAACATAGAGTAAAATAATTAGAATCATCGTTCAAGTTGAAATATACACATATTTACGCAGTAATATCAGTTGTTTACCATGGTAATTTTAATCTGACTATCATATCTTTCGGTTTGCACAAAATTGGCTTGTGCAGATGGATCATTATCGCTTCTGCAAACTTTATTAAACGACTATTTTGTGTATGAAACAATATGCGAAAAGCTCTGTCCCTTTCAATGACATGACCGGTTTCCAAGACATGACGTGCAATGGACGACGCCGGAAGTTTATAATTGTGGTGTGTCACACTTCCCATGATCCCATCGCTTGTGTGTAGTTTCTTGTCAACCCAGTTTGGTAAGTGTTCAAAAATCCTGGTGTGTAACTGCCTCTCTGTATATAGGATATTAGCTGAATTAAATCACAAGAAGACAACCTGATTGACTTACCTTACAACTTCATGTGTGTTATTAATAAATGCAAGATTGTGGATCTACGTCACACGTGCTTGAATGTCTACAATGTTTTTTCTTTGCAGATTCAAAGATGGTTCTGGCGATCCCTCAGCTTTTATGGCTTTTTTTGAAGAAGCACGGTATTAAACCAAGCATTGTCCTGAGGTATGTAGGCAATCTCCTTCATGTGATGTTCCACATGGCAGCCATTATCTACTGTCATCGCGATATCCTGATCAATTTTATGATTACCTGGAAGTGCAGAGATCTCTGCAGGAGGATTCTGGCTGGCTTGACTGAGCCCAGAATCCAAGTTCAGCTCCAAGTGAAGGGATTGTTCTCCAAGTATCTGACTGGGTCATGGATGCGCTTCTTCTATGATGGAGGAGAACGTGGATATCGGCATTGGGTGTGCATTATGCATTGTTAAGAAATAATTTATGCAAAGTATTAACATGATTAGTATAAAAGTTAACATTTAACTGCCTTTTAATTCCAGATTTGTTGTAAAATGTTTTATGCATAAGGGTGTGAGACTTGGCAGCTTGTGAAATTGGCATTTGTGTGACTATTCCACAAAGATTGCAACTGACTCAGAAAACATGCTGTGGAGGGTGAGGACAGGCATGCTTCGTGCTGAGTGGCTTGCTTCGCTTTGGAGGTCACGGGTGGCAAGCATCGCCTGGTTCTTTTCTCGGGGCATACCGGTCAATCAATCAATCAATCAATCATTCAATCAATCAATCAATCCACAAAGAGCTGCAAATCCCTGTGTGTCATCATTCAAAGTGTACATCTTTGCCAAGTTATGTCAATTGTCATATGACAGCACATTGACTTCATGTCTGTATTTTAATTGCTGCTTATACAGCATCCAAAATATGAAAGACTTCTGTCAAAATAGTAAAATTGCACATTATATAATGAATGGACCAACAGGGGCAGAGATTTTCCAGACCAGTTTGGTTCTGGGATTGAGTTTGCCTTATAAAATGGGTACCTGGAAAATTTCTGTTTTCTGAAGGGAAACGTGATGAGGAAGGGAACTGATCAGACCATCAGACATGTGGTCTAAAATTATGGAGGTCTGAGACTTCCCACTCAATTGGCAGTATTTGCTGTGAGACTATCTGTTTATACAGTAAACTGTTTGGTACTTGACTACAAATATGTCATGTGTCTTTACAACATTCCTTTCTTCCAGGCTAAAGAATTCCAGCCAGCCATACAAAGACTGAAAGGCTTACTGGCTACACCGGAGGATCTGTGCAGCACCACAGCCAATGTGTTGGGGCAGCCGATGGTGGACGTGAAGCCAGACCTAACGCACGCGGAGACGGACACTAGGGAGGAGTTTCTGGGGACAGTGAAAACATTGACATCTATTTTTATCACAGTTCTTACCAGGCAGTTAGGTGATGGTAGTAATCAGAATAATGAATCATCTGAGATGATTGAAGCAACAGAATCAGCTCCAGTGCATAATATGCATGCTGAGCGGACTCTAGGCATGATGGATGCCTTGATGCGGAGGGCTCCGCATGCCATACTTGGTTTCAATGATGCCAAGTTGAAGGCTGTGCAAAGCAGAACTTTGCGGTGGCTAGAGTTACGTCCAGAGGACAAGCAACACAAACTTGTCCAGTTTGCTATTCGGCAGGCACCTAGGGTTAGACAGAGAAAGGCAGAGAGGGAGAAAGCTGTTTATGCAGCTGTATGTGAGAAGCATGAACAACTTACAAGAGCCGATTATCAAAAGGAGCTGAACTCGGAAGTTGCTAGAAAAGGATTAACCACTTTATTACTGGACTTAGATTTGTTTAGGAAGTTAGATGATTTGTCCAAGGAAAGACTGAAGAAATTTATGGAGAATTACAGTGCTTATCTAAATTATTGCTACGTCATGTATGGCAGCTGGAAGGAGAGAACTGTGTGTACTATGAGATGGTCAGAGATGTGATGACAACGCGATAAAAAAGATAAGTGTAAAAAAGTTCTTGACCTCTGGTTCTGGAAAGCGGATGACATACCTTCCGATGACTACTTCAGTATGAATGTGAAACAGTTTTTAGTAGATTTTGCAACAGGTGATTTATCTTTTTTGTAATGTTGTTACTGTTCATCTTGTTTCTTTTACACATTTTAAATGATAAAGCAGTAATATGTGTTTAGTATTTAGATTAAGTATGTTGTCAAGTTTTCATTTGTCTCACAGGTAAGTACAGCTTGGCGTGTAAACATTGTGGCATGTGTCAATTTGATAAAACAATTTAGGTGCACACCTTTCTGCGGTGAGGTTCTATATATTTGTTAAAATATGAAGAAAAGTAGTGAAGCTGCGATCAATCAATCAGGTGCCGTCTCCACAATGAAGGTTGGCTGCAATGGATCTCCAACGCTGTCTGTCTCTCACCCTGACTGTACATTCTGTCAAGCTGATGTTCGTCCATCTCTTGATGTTATCTTCCCACTTGTATCATTGTCTACCTCTTGCTTTTAATGTGGCCGAAATATTTTACTTGCCCGTTTTCTTTTTGTTTTTGTTTTTTGCACTGCGATATAGCTGTGAAAATATCAAAAAATATAAAATTACACAGAGTAATTAAGATTATAGAAAAGAATCACGAGAAAAACAGGACGTTTTCACTAGCTTCATCAGCGAACAAATACCTACACAAAACACGACATATAATCACGGAGAAGACCTTCCAGTGACTACATTAAGGCATAAAAATTGAATGAGAAGAAAAAAAAAGGTGAAGAAATGACAGCAATAAAGAGAAAATGCAAATATACAAACATATTTTTGCTACTTATCTCTGAATCCCAGGCTGAGATACTAACATGAGTGTCTCTTATTTTCTGAAGGTGGTCTGAGAGTGAAGGCTAAGAAGAAGTGATCAGGTGGATGTCCGTACAAACCATGAGTGGGTTTTTTCAGTGGATGGGTTGGCCAAAGTGAACGAATATTAAAGAGCAATGATGTTTGCACCTAGGTATGATGGTATATCAATCATCCGTGCTGTCTCTCATTCACACCTATCTGTTCTTTATCTCTTGCAATGAGCAGCAACGAGAGAAGCTGTGGTTGACACAACCGCAGTATATCAATCATCCGTGCTGTCTCTCATTCACCTATCTGTTCTTTATCTCTTGCAATGAGCAGCAACGAGAGAAGCTGTGGTTGACACAACCGCAGTATATCAATCATCCGTGCTGTCTCTCATTCACCTATCTGTTCTTTATCTCTTGCAATGAGCAGCAACGAGAGAAGCTGTGGTTGACACAACCGCAGTATATCAATCATCCGTGCTGTCTCTCATTCACCTATCTGTTCTTTATCTCTTGCAATGAGCAGCAACGAGAGAAGCTGTGGTTGACACAACCGCAGTATATCAATCATCCGTGCTGTCTCTCATTCACCTATCTGTTCTTTATCTCTTGCAATGAGCAGCAACGAGAGAAGCTGTGGTTGACACAACCGCAGTATATCAATCATCCGTGCTGTCTCTCATTCACCTATCTGTTCTTTATCTCTTGCAATGAGCAGCAACGAGAGAAGCTGTGGTTGACACAACCGCAGTATATCAATCATCCGTGCTGTCTCTCATTCACCTATCTGTTCTTTATCTCTTGCAATGAGCAGCAACGAGAGAAGCTGTGGTTGACACAACCGCAGTATATCCATCATCCGTGCTGTCTCTCATTCACACCTGTCTGTTCTTTATCTCTTGCAATGAGCAGCAATGAGAGAAGCTGTGGTTGATACAACCACAGTATATCAATCATACGTGCTGTCTCTGGTATATTCCGTTCCATGATTTCCATTATGAGACATGCATTCACAGAGAAAACCTGAGTGTTACACATCAGTGCCACACAGTATAATAATCTTGCTGTGCCAACTCATATTTTGTGGATTACCGGTGGTCTGATCTTATACAACCCCAATAACACAATGCATTGGGATTCTGAGGATAAGTAGCAAAAATCGTTTTTTTTTTCTTCAAATTTTCATTTTCTCTTCATTTCTCCCATTTTTTTACAGGCTCCTATTCTTCTCATTACATTCGTATGCCTTAATGTAGTCACTGGGGAGTCTTATCCGTGGTTATATGTTGAGTTTTATTATTTTATTTGCATTTATTTGTAGATGAAGGGTAGTCGCAGCAACGTCCTGTACGTTTCGCAAATTTTTTTTCTGTAAAGCTGGATTACTTTGTGTTATTTCATATTATTTTCTATTTTTGTTATAACATTTATAAACTATACTTTTGTGCTATGTGTATAAATCTATTTCTAGGTTATTTTATGATTTATATTTTTCAGTTCAAAATTTTGCATGCAGATATTTGTTGCAAAAGAGGTAACATTTATTGATGTAATTTTTGTTTCATTTATGGCAGAATGGTTTAATTAACTTATTCTTTAAATATTGCAGGCCCTCATTTGGAGACCGATAGGGAAACGAAAACGGGGAAGACCAAGGGAGACCCTGCGTAGAACCATCATCAGAGACGGCTCATTCAACGGTCAAGTAAACATTCAAGACCTGCAATAGGTAGCAGCGAACAGCCAGATCAAGAAAATGTAAGTACATTTTTATTTTTTTGGAAGGAGAGAAGCTGTGAAGCCATTTTAAATTGCTAAATAGGTCACGGCACATCCTATCGAACAATAAATACTACGTCCAGTTAGACCTCGTAGCCCCAGAAAAATGATATATGGCACTACGTTGTCCGTTTAAAAATAAACAAGCCACAGTAATAGAGGGCAGAATTTCTCAGCTTCCAATTTAATGGGCCGCGATAAAATCTCCCTTATCTCTTAGGTCATCATAACACTTCCTAGTATTAAATTACCTCACCAAAAAATTCATAACTCCGCTTAGAATTAACGTACTCTCTTCGTCTTGTCAAGTGGTATATAAATGGTATGATTTCATAAGTAAAAACCCTACTTTTTAATATTGACCAGAATTGATAATTCCTTTATGTCATAGGCCACAGGTTTATAACAGAAAATTATGGGGGATAGCGTCCTTTAAGTAACCCAAATAGTGAAACTAACCCTAGTTAGATATAGGGAGTCTCTGTGGCGAAGTTGTCAAGCCGTTTAACTCGTGCTCCGAAGGTTGTGGGTTCGATTCCGGGCCGCGTCCTTCGGTTTAC
Organism: Cepaea nemoralis; assembly: GCA_014155875.1. NCBI lineage: Eukaryota > Metazoa > Mollusca > Gastropoda > Stylommatophora > Helicidae > Cepaea > Cepaea nemoralis. The sequence continues at coordinate 118,166 of JACEFZ010026242.1, forward strand.
GAGTTAAATGTTTCGGAGACTCCTGTGGGTCGTCGCTAAAAGCTACGGAGTTCGTGCTTTGTGCGACGCTTTCCGTGCTGCGGAAAGAGACCGAGCCATATGGGATAAAACCCGGTGCAATGAAGTCGACCCTGTCGACTTTTAAGCGACTTTTTTCTAGTTAGATATAAATATTATTTGGTCCTTTTTTCTCCTTGGAGAGTTAGATATTTTTTATTGTGCAACAACTCTTCAATATTAACACTAGATACAGGTGATATCACAGTCTCCTGTGTGCTCCGTTAGTGCTACGATGAAATTTTACATCCCATCGTCTTTGGCAGTCGAAAACTACTTCCAGATGTACAGAAATGCTCCATATCTGAAATGGAATGTCTTACTATGGTTTTCATGGTTACAAAACTCAGCAATACTTTGCTGGGCACTCACGTTACTTCACAGACAGACATAAAGCCATCCAAGGAGTAATCGTATTGCCAGAAAATCCACACCATCGACCACTTGAAATGCATAACCTGGAAAATTATCATAGATATCCAAATGTTAATGTATCCGGTTGATAAACTGTAACAGTTTGATATACCTCACCAGAACACTGCAATATGTCCGAAGACTCTGACTGGATGCAAGAGATTAACCTATCTAGATGTCTCATTCAATTACATTACTAGAACCATTCAACCTATTAAATTATCTAGACTACCAGCAACAATCACGTACATGGCTTTCCTGAAGCAGACATGACTATTTTGGGCTTCACTACTAACACTGGATCTCAATGGACATCACCTGCCCAAAGTCCAGAAACGGTGTTATTTTTACAAGTTATAAACATGGCATGGACGAGACAGGAACACTCAGCTGACCCACGACACTGGTGATCGAGTGAAATGGCGAGTCATGACCGCCCACGCTTTCCGGCATGGCACGTGATTGATTGATTGATAAACATCAAATTTAACCATTAATTAGCTATCAGAACTACCTGAGTGAATGGTTGACATGACACGCATTGAATTGCCTATACTCTAAAAGAACAGACTCAGCGTATTGTCAGATGGGTGCTACTACTTCGAAAATCACTTTTTTTTTGGTTATAGAAAGCACATCCGGGGCAAACGCAACACTATTGCTGATTTATTGTCAAGATTGTAATCCTACAGTTGTTCCTAACATTCAATGTCTTTCTTCTTCCAAATTTGAACATTTTTTCTCTGATGGTTGCATGTGAAAAATTTTTTTTTTTGGGTCATTGCACACTACGGTGATATTTATTCTCTGTATTTGTCTATATTTATTACTACATTTTGATATTTATGATTTCATAGATATTACATGCATACTGCATTTTTATTTTTCTCTTTGGCTATGTTAAAGATCAATACTAGGTGTTCATTTTTGTTGATGGTATAGTATTAACATTGGTGAAAATTGATATACCCAGTAAGTGACGTTTAACAAACACATCTGTATAGATATATTTGCTGTTTGAGTATGAAAGTGTATCAGAAATTTATAGATTCATCATCACGTTACTGTGATATATTTACGTATAATTATGTATCCGAAGTTACTAGGGGAAAATATGTCATTTAGGATTGCAATTGTGCTTGCAGAAAAAATTGCTTACGGTATCGTGCTAACGATACTATAGTCATAAGTCCGACTTTGCAGAGGAAGTTGATATATTGCAGGGGAGGAGTGGTGATGATTGTGTTATGATATCTGATGGGTGGTTTGCCCACGTTTTGTAGATTTGAGACCGGAGACTTGAGTGTTGGTCTTGCGTTGCCTGGAAGGCACCTCGTCTTTGATGTTTCCTGGTAATGGCTAAGGGGCATTAAGATATATTGCAGGGGAGGAGTGGTGATGATTGTGTTATGATATCTGATGGGTGGTTTGCCCACGTTTTGTAGATTTCTTCTTCTTCTTCTGCGTTCATCCGGATTTTTTTCTCCGGATGTGACTGCGTTGTGCCTGTTTACAGCAGAGCTGCGTTCTTGCGCCGTTAGGCCGACACATCCGACTTCTGCGGGCATTTGTTGACCGGGTTAACCTTCCCGGGGTTTTGTAGATTTGAGACCGGAGACTTGAGTGTTGGTATTGCGTAGCCTGGAAGGCACCTCGTCTTTGATGTTTCCTGGCAATGGCTAAGGGGCATTAAGCTAAACTCATGATATGTGAGTTGGGGAGATCGTAGCCTGAGCCTGCGTGGCAAGTATGGCGTAAGTCGAGTAATCCTTATAGTTTAGTCTGTATGAGACAGGCAGCATCAGCGTGTTCGAATACGGTTACACATGACCAATTCACTAACCACTGCTTGTATATAATGTGTTGCTTCGTGTTGAGTCCCGACTAGTCACGAGATGGAAAGTAACAACGTATATGGCACAATTATTTTATTGCTCGCACACAGGCATTGCATACTGATACGACGTTCACTTTATGGATGGGGTATATAATCTTGTATTATGATTACGAGTGTAATATGGATCTGCGAATTAAATACTATATTTGTGTTCATTAGAGTAACATGACAGTATTTGTCACATTTCTTAAATCAGAAAAGCTCCCCGACGTGTCTCCACCTTGCCGTGGTGGGGAAGCTTGCGTGTCCCATTGACCCCATCTGCTTGCCGATGGATGAAAACTACATATCGGACAGCTTATGGGATAGGGGCCAGACTAAGAGAGACACAACCTGCTGCTCTGCAGGTAGACTGAGGATAGCAGTCAAAGTATAAATCAGGTCTACGAAGGCAAAAATTCTTGGTCCGGACAATACACTAAGGCTCTCTGTCCAGGATTTAGGCTGAACGCTTCTAAGCCACAAACCCTCGGATGTGAGAGCCGGGCCGATACCCACCAACCGATAAACAGAGGTGAGATACTGAGCACGCTACATGCCCAGTTCTGATACTTGTTCGAAGGCTCTCAGCTGGGGGATGTGAGGGATTCCCGGATGAGAGGGCCTGGCCTTTTCTCGTTCATTGCGAGGTAAGGTGCTGAGCCGGCAGCACATGTACCCTACCTCGTGAGCGAGTGCTAAAATGCAGAAAGTGCCCCAGTCAAGTGAAATGGTTACGGAAACTGTCTGTATCTAACTCATAGAGAGTGTAGACAAAAGTGAAAAAAACGTCTCAATAACACGAAATGGAACGCACGGCTAGAGAATCCATTGCCTGGAACGAAGTGGAAAGCAAAAGCTTACCGAGTGGATGTCGCCCGCAGTCTGACCGTTCCTGGTGTGTGCTTGACAGATCAGTGGCAAGCGAGAAGCCCAACACATGGAAGTGAGGAACTAAAGCAGCCATGAGCAGGACGTGGCAACCCCTTGGGTGAGCCCAATCTCAGAGCAATATGTGCCAGCTCTGCAATTATGGAAGCCTCCTTGGATAGTGACTGAATGCCCATGGTCTGCCCCTGCCTTCCCTTGAGGGTTGACCATGATCTCGTGACCATTCTATTTTGACCAGCTGAGATGTGGGCGACATCACAACAATAAGTCTAACGTGTCTCGAAACCCAAGGAAGGCTAACCTCATTAGAAAATGCCCACCGAAGCCGGAAGTGCCGTCCTACGGATGGCAAAATAAAAATTGGCACTACGCATTTACGTCCGAGTGAAATGTCTCGTCCGAATGTCTCTCGTGCTAGGAACAGCTCTGAATACCTAGTTTCCGAATGCAGCTCTTATTCGGAACAGCTCTGATTAGCTAGTTTTCCGAATGTCCGTCGTGCCTGGAACAGCTCTGAAGGGCACAAAGACAAGCACATGTCAGAACCGAAAACTCGCTGAGTGGATACCGTCTGCAGACCGGTCTGGTTTGTGCGGGAATGGCACGTAGTGAACGAAATGCCCAATACATTGAAGTGAGGAATTAAAGCAGCCATGAGCAGGACGTGACGATTCCCTCGGTGAGCCCAGCACCAGGGCGCTATGTGTCGGCCCTGCAACTATGGAAACTGTCCCTGCCTTCACTTGAGGAATGGCCGAAGTCTTCGACTGTTCCAACTTGACCAGCTGGGATGTGGACGGTACCACAAAAGTGAGAGTCTTCCAGGGATGCACGCAAGGGTGTCTAACGCACACCGCAATCACATCTGAAAAAACACTCCGGATGAACGCAAAGAAGAAGAAGAAGAAATCAGAAAAGTGCCAAATTTGAGAGAGGGGGTGGATGTCACAGCCCATATTACACCCGATGACGTTATCAAATATATCGTACAACTACTTGCCAAAGACGTACTGGGGTTTGCGCACTGCTCGGTGCATTCGTGGTGCGCACCATTTGTATAGCTATAGAACGGACGTCTTGGTTGTTGTTATGTCAGTTAGAGATGAGAATAGTTTTGGGAAGGGTCGGTTTGTAGAGTCCCTTTGTTAATTATGAGTCTGGATTGCATAGATATAGGATACTTAGTGTGATTAGCGGTATTTAAGCTGTATGTGTTTATCGTGGGATAGGGAGTTAGTTCATGCTATATGGCATGTATGCAGATCATGATTAAACATTAGTTTTAATGTTATAACAACGGTGTTGCTATTTAATTCTATAACAACCATTCAGGGCGGTTGGGTGGCATTAGTGATAATTCCTTTATGTCATAGGCCACAGGTTTATGACATGCAAGTAGACTGAGGATAGCAGTCAAAAGTCCATATCAGGCGCACGAAGGCAGAAATTCTTGGTCCGGACACATAATCTAAGGCTCCTAGTCGAGGGATATGGCTGAACGCCTCTAAGCCATAAACCTTCGAATGTGAGAGCCGTGCCGATACCCACCTACCGAAAAATGGAGGTGAGATGCTGAGCACGCTACATGCTAAGATCATATACTTGTTCGAAGGCTCTCAGCTGGGGGACATGAGGGATCCCCGGATGAGAGGGCCTGGCCGTTTTCTCGCTCACTGATGCACGGAGCTAAGGTGCTGAGCCGGCAGCACATGTAGCCTACCTCGTGAGCGAATACTAAAGGTAGAAAAAGTACCCCAGTCGCACGAAACGGTTACGGAAAATGTCTGTATCTATACTCATAGAGGGTGTAGTCAAAGGTGGAAAAACGTCTCAATAGCACGAAATGGAGCGCTTGGCTATCGAAGCGAAAGCTTGCCTAATGGATGTCGTCTGCAGACTGACCGTCCCTGGTTTGTGCTTGAGCGACCAGTGGCAAGCGAAATGCCCAATACATGGAAGTGAGGAACTAAAGCAGCCATGAGCAGGACGTGGCAACTCCTCGGGTGAGCACAGTCTCAGAGCATTATGTGCCGGCTCTGCAATTATTTATGCCTCCTTGGATAGTAGGGAACGCCCATGGTCTGCCCCTGCCTTCCCTTGAGGGTTGACCGTGATGTCTTTGACCGTTCTACCTTGACCAGCTGAGATGTGGGCGACACCACAGCAGTAAGTCTAATGTCTCTCGAAACCCCGGAACGGCAAACCCGTAAAAATGCCCGCTGAAGTCGGATGTGCTGGCCAACATGTGCAAATAAATCAAGCACAACGCATAAACGTCCGAGTGAAATGTCTTTTGAGGTCAGAACAGCTGTGATTAACTAGTCTTCTAAATATCATTCACGTTCGGAACAGTTCTGACTAGCTAGTTTCCGATTTCCCTCGTGCTAGGAACAGCTCTGACTAGATAGTTTTCCGAATGCACCTCGTGTCCGGAACAGCTCTGACTAGCTAGTTTTCCGAATGTCCGCCGTGCCCGGAACAGCTCTGACTATATTGTGCCCGGGCACAGCGACAAGCACATGTCCGAATCGAAAACTCGCTGAGTGGATACCGTCTTCAGACCTGTCTGATTTGTGCGGGAACGGCCTGTGGGGAACTAAGTGCCCAATATATTGAAGTGAGGAATTAAAGCAGCCTTGAGCAGCCTTGAGCCTCGGTGAGCCCAGCAACAGGGCAACTATGGAAGCCACCCTGGATGGCGGAAAATGCCATGGACTGTCCCTGCCTTCCCTTGAGGGCTGATCGTGAAGTATTCGACCGTTCCAACTTGACAAGCTAGGATGTGGACGGCACCACAAAAGTGAGACTCTCACTGGAATGCGGGAATGCTAACGTGTCAAAAATGCACGCTAAAAGTCGGATGTGTTGGAGGCCCAAGGGTGCCTAACGAGACACACCGCAATCACATCTGGAAAAAAAAACCTCTCCGGATGAACGCAAAGAAGAAGAAGAATAATGACCATATTGTCAACACTCCAACACCAACTGTTAATCTGTGTTCAGAGACTGTGGGAAGAACGCAGGCAATGAATTTCCCGGGGATACGTTTTGATCGAAGCCTTGCTTATAATGAGCACATAGACCAGATGATAACAAAGACCAAGCGGGGTTTGGCTGCGATGCGGGTGATGGCGGCAACAAACTGTGAGCAGCGCCATCTCTGTCTTCTATACGAGGGGCTGGTCATGTCTGTTTTTGAGTATGCGATGGCGATCCTGACTCTCAGCCGTAAGAAGATAGAAAGGATGGAAAGGATACAGAACGGGCTATGCGCATTATTCTTGGATGTACAAGAGACACACCATGCAGGGCGGTGAGCTACCTTCTTGATTTTCCAACCATTGAAGACAGAATACAAATTTGCAGAGCACGTGCCTATCTCAGAGTTAACGCAAACACACAACATCCACTGCATAGTGAAATTATGAAGGTGAAGGGTCTCTCATCTCATCATGTTCCTCTTGTACCTTGCGGTGTCGAGGTGAAGTATAAACTTCGTGAGAGTGCCCGGTTATGGGCTTCGTATATCGACATTCCCATGGATTCTGTTATTCCCTCAGTCCAACGTTTACGTGGTCGGCCTCTTCCTCTGTTTCCATCTGGTCTGTACATCATTGCTTGTTGTGGCATGCTGTTGACTGGTAGCCTACTTGCATGGCCAAACCATTTGACTTGCTGCTTTCTAATAAAATCTAGAGCAGCTTTAACCCCTACTTTAGTCCTGATTTCTTCATTTCTGATCTTATCTCTTCTTGATACGTTGAGTATTCTTCTCAGAAACCTCATTTCTGTTGTTGTGATTTTTCTTTTCTCTTTTTCTGTCATTGTCCAGGTTTGGCATTGGTAGCAGAGAGTTGGTAGGAAGATTGTGTTGTAAAGTGCTTTCTTAGTAGTTATTGATACATGTTTGTTCTTTAGTATTGGTGCCATTTGTCCAATGAGTTGATTTGCCTTATTGCACCTATTTTCGATCTCGTCTTCTGATCTGCCATTTGATGATATTATACTTCCTAGGTACTTGAAGCTCTTTACTTGTTTCAAGGGATGTTCGTTTAGGTGAATTGTTGCTGTTTGTTCTTCTTTAGTTATAGTCATTACCTCTGTTTTGCTTGTGCTAATTTTCATGTTGTGTTCCCTACACATTTCGTTTAGACTATTCATGTGGTCTTGTAATTCAGCTTCTGATTTTGCTATTAGTGCTTGGTCGTCCGCAAACAGGAGTTCTCTAATGGTTAGATTTGTAGATGGTTCTTCTTCTGTGTTCTCGTCATGCGGTATTCTTGCTGTCTCTGCTTGGCTGGTTTCTTTACATATGTTGTCTATATATGTTATGAACAAGAGAGGGGACAGGACACAACCTTGTCGTACTCCAGATCTTATGGTGAAGGGTTCTGAGTGTTCTCCAGTTGCTCTCACTATGCATTCACTGTTGTTGTATAAACTTCTGCATAGGTTTGTTAGATGTGTACTCACTCCATATTGTTTAAGGATTTCCCACAGCTTGTTTCTATCTACCCTATCAAATGCCTTTTCTTGGTCGACAAAGGCTAAGTAGAGTGTTTCATTGAATTCAATTGATTTTTCTATAAGTTGTCTAAGAGCAAAAATGGCGTCTGTGCATCCTTTGTTTTTCCTAAATCCAAGCTGCGTTTCGCTTAGCTGGGGTTCTAAAGTAGTTCGTAATCTTTTTTCAAGAATTTTGCAAAATATTTTCCCAGTATGACTCAACAGTGAGATGCCTCTGTATTGTGTGCAATCTCTTTTGCTGCCTTTGTTTTTCCAAATTGGGATAATTATGGCATTTCCCCAGTCTCGTGGTGTCTGTTGTTCTACCCAAACATGGTTGAATAGTCTATGTAGCCAAGCTGTTCCTACTTCCCTTGCTGCTTTAATTAGTTCATTTGGTATTTCATCCTGTCCTGGTGATTTGTTTAATGGGGCTAATCTGATGGCTTCTATAATTTCTTCTTTTAGTATGTCTGGTTCTAGTTCCTCGGTGACATCTGTGTAGGTCTCTTGAATTCCTGTGACATCTGATGGGATGTTGAGAAGTTGTTCGAAATACTGCTTCCATCTTATTAGGATCTGTTTTTGTTCACTTATTGGTTCTCCATTTTCGCTGTTAATTATTTCAGTTGGGTCAAAGGGTTCTCCTCTGGTTCGCATTGCACTTATCTTTTTGTAGAAGTTTCTGGTTAAGGTGAAGGGTAGCAGGTTAAAAAGAGGAAGGTCGTGGATGGGTCAAGCTGAAGACATTCTTCAACAGGTATGTGAAATTGAGGACTTAGAACCTGGTGAGGAGTGGGTACAAGTGCTAACCGATTTATGTACGCCCTTTTCTGTTTGCATCCAACTAAACAGAAAATGCAGACAAGAAAATCCGGCTGCTGTGGAGGCTGAAGTACAAGCGTTGATTTTCGAGAATTCGTTAGATAGTGATGCTGTCATCTACACAGATGGGTCGGTCGTCCGGCATTTGAGAAGCTCGTGGGCCTTTACGGCTCAGGCCGGAGGGAGAATTGTGAAGGAAGACTGGTGCTTTTGTTGAGACCACAAGTAGCCTGACTATGGAAGTCATGGCATTAAGTAAAGCAATAACATGGCTCGAGACACAGACATTCACTAGGGCATGTTTCCTTAGTGACTCAATGAGCATGCTCAAGAGGATAGAGATGGGGTGGATCCGAAGAGAGTGGTTGCTGTCTCTGGAGCGGTCTCGGCTGGCAAAGATTAGTTTCATCTTCGTGCCAGGGCATGCAGGGAGTACAAGGAAATGAGCGGGCTGACAAGCTCGCAGGTAAGGCTACTGTGGAGGGCGGACGCGCCATGGACCAGGCTGACATTCTGAATGCTCTACGAGAAGTAAGACTTTTGCGAGAACCAAGTGATGACTGCGAATCTACAACCATGGCAGACTGCGAGAACAGCAAATCAAAAGAGGTGTGGCCAAACAAGAACACTACGCAGGAAGCCAAAGAAGATTGATAAACAAACACAGAACTGGTGTCGTTAGCCGCTAAACGCTGCGGGATTTGCTGAGGAGGGAATCCGAGCACTTATGAACTGAATGGTTCTATGTGCAATGAGGATGATCTGTCGACAAACTAACTAACCAACTAACTAACCTTAGGAGTTCGCAAAAGATAGAACAACTTGACGCGAGTTGGCCGAAATCTCCATTGTGATTAAAGGGCAGAAGAAATACGTGTGCTGTTGAAGTTATAACTGTCATTCAATTTACTGCTGCTGCTGCTGCTGCTGCTGCTGCTGCTGCTACTACTACTACTACTACTACTACAACAAGGGACAGAAACAACGACAATCACCACCATCATTACTACTACTACTGCTACAACTAATACTATTAATACTTCTACCACCACGCCACTACGACGACTACTACTATTACTACTACTATTACTACAACCACCATCACTACCACCACCCCCACCACTACTGCTGCTGCTACTACTACTGCTGCTACCACCACCATCGCTACTACTACTATTACCACTACCACCACTACCATTGTTACTACTACTACTACTACTACTACTACTACTACTACTACTACTACTACTACTACTACTACTACTACTACTACTACTACTACTACCACCACCATTACTACTACTGCTGTTGCTGCTACAATGGCTACCACTACTAGTGCTATTAGTGCCATAGGTACTGTTATGACGATTCTTCTTACCACAAAGTTTATTTCCACTGCAAAAAATCAATCCCAATTTATTACTTGTTATTTCTACACTTCCTAATTATATACCACAACAAGCAATGATGTATAGACCAAATGGAACCATAAGAAGAGGCCAACCATATAAACGATGGACAGAGGGAATAACAGAGTCCATGGGAATCTCAATATATAAAGCCCATAAACGAGCACTCTCCCGCTGTTTATGCTTCACCTCGACACAGCAAGATACAAGCGGAACAAGATGAGATGAAATTATGGATGATGACTAATTACTACTACTACTACTACTAATTCTCTTAACACTAACTGATCAACAGTTTCCTCATTATTAATTCACACAGATTCCTGGATGTCCAATTAGGGCATAATCATGGATTTGCCTTATCAGTCTGGCATCGTCTCTGCTGAGCAACAAGACCAGGCTACCGATATCATTCTACATACTTCGTATCATAAAATGATATGTCTATTCTAGACAAGATCCTGCAGGTAATTGCACAAGTTGATTTCTGCCATGCTTTTGCATCTAAACGTAAATGTAATTATTGTTTGCTTTAATTCTTTTTTCAAAGATTTTAAGAAAGAAAACATACACACACACAGGCGCGCGCGCGCGCACACACACACACACACACACACACACACACACACACACACACACACACACACACACACACACATACAATACATAATTAACTGGACAGAGGGACCAGCCGGCCGAACTCTTTTTAATGCCCCAACGAAATTCAACGATGAGAGTTGTTGAGTTGAGTTGAGTTGAGTTGAGTCAAGAACCGACATCACTGCATTCGGGCATTCCCATAAGCCCTCAGTCCTAATCTTCACGAGCCAGCGGATAGTTAAATACTAATGGTGCCCGTTGCAATCTGATTATATGTCCGTCTTGCTTTACCTCTGAGTGACAGCTGTCTACCAGATCCTCTGAACACTCCCTGCTGCCGCAATCTCTCTAGAGTACTCTAGACCTTGATAGGCTATCTGTTCATTTGCACTATTCATTTGCTCCCAGAGGGCCCTCACCACATCTGCCTTATCATGTATATTCAATGACGACATTGATGGTCTCAGCAAACATCCTAGTCTAATTTTCTCATTTCTAACGGGGTGCTTAATGTTCTTGCTCTTGAACTCCCGATGCGCTGATGGCAGATTATAGGGATCAAACCCCTACACCGTTTAGCTGAACGTCAAAGCAGACTTCCCGTTCAGGAAGAAATGGCAAACTACTGAACGTAAACATGCATAGAAAACCCTAATCAGCATGGGGTTGGGATTGATGGCAACGTCCTGCAATGGACATGCAAACATTTTTTAACGGGACATGCTGTTCTAAAACCATCTCAGTCATGTCAGCTCTGGACACGAACTCTTGTACAGACATTGTTTTTATGCTGATGAAATGGAGGCCAGCATGGCCGAATGGATAAAAGCGCTCGCTCTTAAACTTCCAGTATGTTGTTGCCGATGTAGCGGGTTCAACCCCTACACTGGCCAGTTGGATAAAAATGTTGACTTCTCATCCTTGACTTGGGGACGTAAATTATAAGTACCTCAGAAGTCGAAGTGGGTTCGTCTGATGGCTAAGGACACTGGCAATAGGGAAAACTAATCCACGCTTGAGTTACAAAGCGAGCGAACGCAAAACAAAACCATAATAAAAAGACAACAACAACAACAACAAAAACAATAATGAAATAACTGACCACTTAAACTGAAGTATGTAAAGGGATTGTTTACGTTTACACTTCTTAAATTGCAATGGGTACATGGTGGTAGATCCATATTGTTTACAGACCCATAGGCGCTCAGTGGGTGCTGTGGCCAGTACCACACGGGTCGTCTTTACTTCCCAGTCAATTCTGGTACTAATTTTATGTTGTGTCGAAACAAAAACAACAATAATTCCGCCCCTTTGCCCGCTTCGAACCCATGGCCCTGGACCCACAGGAGAGGGTCTGGCCACTAATACCACGAAAACCTTTCTTCAAGTGTCCTGTACTTTCATACCCCAGAGAAAAATAATTTCACCGTGCCCCAACGGGCACCGCGGTAGAGCTGTGGCTAGACCGGTAGAGTAGTGGCTAGACCGGCAGAGTAGTGGCTAGACCTGTAGAATATTGGCTAGATTGGTAGAATAGTGGTTAGACCATTAAAGTAGTGGCTAAACCGGGTTAGACCGGTAGAATAGTGGTTAGACCATTAAAGTAGCGGCTAGACGCTCGCCTGCTGTACTAGATGTCTTGGGTTCGACCCGCATCAAGGCGGTTTCGAAATTTTAAAAATTGACCCGGGCACCCAAGTCGATCCCACCTAAAATGAATATCAGGAAATGTCCTGGGAGGGAGGGGAGGCCTACGTGATTCCGACTACATCAGCCAAAGAGTGCCGTTCGGTATATACAAATGTGTGTCTAGCTCCATATTTCTAATTTCTCATTTAAAAGCTGGTCCTCTAGACGATCGTCTCATGAGTAATTATAGACCAATTTCCATATTATCCTCATTATCCAAACCGCTAGAAAAGCACATCCACAAAACAACACTAGATCACTTAGTTCGCCATAAACTGATAGTTGACAGTCAGTCAGGATTTCGGTCAAAATATTCTTGCCATACGGCACTAACAAACATGATAGAAAACTGGCATCAAAATATTAACAACAATACTCTATGTGGAGCGGTGTTTATAGACTTTAGGAAAGCATTCGATATGATAGATCATACTATTCTAATTAAAAAACTAGAAACAATGAAAGTAAGTTTTAATATAGTGACATTAATAAAATCATTCTTATTAGACAGAAAGCAAGTAGTATCACACAATAAAGTTTTATCTCAAGCTATTACCATTAATATTGGAGTACCTCAGGGGTCTATTCTTGGCCCTCTATTATTTGCCATTTATATAAATGATCTTCCATTAAATCTGTCGTCGTCCTGCGATCTATTTGCTGATGACTGCACAGTATATACAAACGCTGTTGATCGTAATGTGCTAGAATTATCCTTGCAACAGGAAATAAATAGTGTAGTTAACTGGAGTCATGCAAACCGCATGCAAATTAACATTACTAAAACAAAGTCTATGTTAATAGGAACCAGGCAAAGACTTCACACTCTAAACTCGCAGAGAACTCTTCAGCTGCACATTGGCAGCACGCCTGTAGAAAGTGTCACCGAGCACAAGACACTGGGTGTTATCATAGATCAAAATCTAACTTTTAACTCACATGTTCATGCTCTGGTTAAACAAATAGCCAAAAAAGTATACCAACTTGCCAAAATTAAAAATTTCCTTGACGAAAACACAAGAAAGATATTCTATACTTCTCATATACAAACACATATTGATTACTGCTCCACAGTCTGGGATGGATGCTCCAAATCAATAACAAAACGCCTATATTCACTCCAGAAAAGGGCAGTGCGTTTAATAAATGGTGAAAAGCTTACCGACAATTCTAACCTATATAAACGTCTCCGGTTACTGCCACTCCACAAGCGCCTGCTTTTTAATAAGACCAAACTAATTCACAAAATCCTATTTCAAAATGCTCCAAGCTACCTTTGGCCATTGTTTAAATATAACGCTAGACATAGCGAACGACTAAATATACTTCATGTCCCTAAACCTAGGATAGACTTATATAAAACAAGCTTAGCATACTCTGCCGCTCAGTTGTGGAACAATCTTCCACAAGAAATCAAAGACACCACCAATCATGATACATACATTCGCAACCTGTTTGAACACTACCTTAGTACAGACTACATGCCCCCATAACAAATAACACAAAAAAGACAATAATGGTAACTTATCTCAAACGACAACTAGCCAAAAAACATTCCCTTATGTATGGCACGTTACACCCTCTTTAGGTATTTATAATGCCCATGTTAAACACTGCCTCAGTGAGTCATTTGTTATTGATTATTTTTCATGCGTTTTAATGTTCTTTTGTTGTCAAAAGTTGCTTCATAAGTGATGTTGAATGAAAGAATGTATGAGAGGAAATAGAGAAGAAGGGCAGAATGTCAGACGGGCCTGCGTGCCCAATTCTTAACCCTTTGAAAATAAAGACTTATTATTATTATTATTATTATTATTATTATTATTAATGTACTGTAAGTTTGTTAAAGGGACCATTACTTTACTGACTACCGTTTCCAACAGTTGCTACCTCTTTGAGTCTATTGAAGTATTACAGAAAACCATCACCTTTAAACACAGAAGTCATAAACAAAAAGTTGCACTATTTATTGCCTGGCATATTTTGCTACACCTCGTCAGGCGCATACTGCAGAGTTATATATCATGTGAAGTGGACAAATGGATTATACTTTGGCTGAAATAATTCAAACACAGAGTCATTGCTGATAATGCTCGTATGTGGGTTATTTGTTATCCCTATGATAATGGCAAATTTCAAATGAAGTCTTCTTGTCTGTAGTAAATGCATTAGGAAGAAGAGCAAGAAGAAGAAATATAGAAAGAGGAGGAAAAAGAAACATAGGAGGAGGAGGAGAGAAGGAGTAGGAAGAAGAAGAAGAAGAAGAAGAAGAAGAAGAAGAAGAAGAAGAAGAAGAAGAAGAAGAGAAGAAGAAGAAGAGGAAGAAGAAGATGATGATGAGGGTGAAGAAGAAGATGAAGAAGAAGTAGTAGTTTATGAAGACGCGCAAAAAGATGAAGAGGAGTGTCCAGATAAAAAAATAAGAGACTTAACTATCTTTTAAATCCACAGACCAAGGACCTCAAGAACAAGCTGCACTCACTTGTAATGACCCAAAGAATAAGCTCTAACTATTTCACCAAGAACTCAACAAAGCTATAACCATTTCATCAAGAACTCAACAAAGCTATAACCAGTTTGCCAAGAACTCAACAAAGCTATAACCATTTCATCAAGAACTGAAAATATGTTGACCCTACGGCAAAACGAAATTAAACATCTTCTTATAGTAGAAATTGACTTCATTGTTTTTCCCTGTTGGAATGACTTATGTGTTATGTTTATGTACAGTGAGTCGAGGAAGCGCAATGGCCAGAGTGCTTGCCTAACGGCGGGATAATCTGATAAATGTCCCCCTGCCCGCCATTACATCCCGGGAAATTTTACGGCGGGAATTTTAGGCTGAGTTGACCTGGGAGCCCAGAAATTAAAAAAAAAAAATCCACCTCGACGGAAATTCTGATACTTGACTACCCGTCGGCAGGTAAATGTGCTGACATACAGGGTTACGGCAGCTCTTAGAAAATGGGCACCAGAAACTTTACTGGTGTGCTAAAGGCTGCCCCCGTGACATTGATCCCATACAATGCCGACTGGTCTTAAAGTATGGAGACCGAGTACCATATTGTCAATCCACCACATAACACGACAACCCGATCTTTTACATTTAAAATGTTTTATAACCAAAATTATCACCACCAATACTAACACCATTAACTAACACCATTAACACAACAAACACCAACAAAACTACCGAAAACACGACTACAACCAACATTACCACCAATACCATCACCACCAATACAGTGACCACCACCAACACAAATACAATCACCACCACCGACACCACACCAACACCATCATCACCACAAAAACAAATATCAACACCATCAATAACACCACTACCACCAATACTATCACCCCCACCAACACTACTACCACCACCAGCACAACTACCACCATCAACTCCAACAACACCACCACCAACCTCACCACTAACATCACCAGCACTACCATCACCACCACTACCATCACCACTACCAATGCCCCATCTACACCTCCAACAACACCACCACCACTACCATCATCACATCATCAACACCACCATCACCACATCATCATCACCACCATCACCACATCACCATTATCACTATCATCATCACATTACCAACTACACTATCAACACCACATCACCAATACCACATCATTACCATTACCATCACCAACAACAACACTACCACCATCAACACCACCACCACCACCACCAAAAACCTTGGACGACCAGAGGTCGAACTTAAGCTCCCCAATCTCTTCCAACCAACTAACCAATGACCCAACTAACTAACCAATGACCCAAGCAACTAACCAATGACCCAAGCAACTAACCAACGACCCACCCAATTAACCAATGACCCAAGCAACTAACCAATGACCCAAGCAACTAACCAATGACCCAAGCAACTAACCAATGACCCAAGCAACTAACCATTGATCAAAACAATTAACCAATGACCCAAGCAACTAATCAATGACCCAAGCAACTAACCAATGACCCAAGCAACTAACCAACGACCCACCCAATTAACCAATGACCCAAGCAACAAACCAATGACCCAAGCAACTAACCATTGACCAACGCAACTAACCAATGACCCAAGCAACTAACCATTGACCAAAGCAATTAACCAATGACACAAGCAACTAATCAATGACCCAAGCAACTAACCAATGACCCAAGCAACTAACCAACGACCCACCCAATTAACCAATGACCCAAGCAACAAACCAATGACCCAAGCAACTAACCATTGACCAACGCAACTAACCAATGACCCAAGCAACTAACCAATGACCCAAGCAACTAACCAATGACCCAAGCAACTAACCAACGACCCACCCAATTAACCAATGACCCAAGCAACTAACCAATGACCCAAGCAACTAACCAATGACCCAAGCAACTAATCAATGACCCAAGCAACTAACCATTGACCACAGCAACTAACCAATGACCCAAGCAACTAACCAACGACCCACCCAATTAACCAATGACCCAAGCAACTAACCAATGACCCAAGCAATTAACCAATGACCCAAGCAACTAACCATTGACCAAAGCAACTAACCAATGACCCAAGCAACAAACCAATGACCCAAGCAACTAACCAATGACCCAAGCAGCTAACCATTGACCAACGCAACTAACCAATGACCCAAGCAACTAACCAATGACCCAAGCAACTAACCAATGACCCAAGCAACTAACCAACGACCCACCCAATTAACCAATGACCCAAGCAACTAACCAATGACCCAAGCACCAATGACCCAAGCAACTAACCATTGACTAACGCAACTAACCAATGACCCAAGCAACTAACCAACGACCCACCCAATTATCCAATGACCCAAGCAACTAACCAATGACCCAAGCAACTAACCAATGACCCAAGCAACTAACCAACGACCCACCCAATTAACCAATGACCCAAGCAACTAACCAATGACCCAAGGAACTAACCAATGATCCAAGCAAATATACAATAGCCCAAGCAACTAACCAGTGACACAAGCAGCTAAGCAATGACCCAAGAAACTAAGCAATGACCCAAGCAATTAAGCAATGACCCAAGAAACTAATTAATGACCCAAACAACTAACCATTGACCCAAGTAACTAACGAATGACCTAAGCAACTAACCAATGACCCACCCAACTAACCAATGACCCAAGCAACTAACCAATGACCCAAGCAACTAACCAATGACGCAAGCAACTAACCATTGACCAAAGCAACTAACCAATGACTCAAGCAAATAACCAACGACCCACCCAATTGACCAATGACCCAAGCAACTAACCAATGACCCAAGGAACTAACCAATGATCCAAGCAAATAATCAATGGCTCAAGCAACTAACCAGTGACCCAAGCAGCTAAGCAATGACCCAAGAAACTAAGCAATGACCCAAGCAATTAAGCAATGACCCAAGAAACTAATTAATGACCCAAACAACTAACCATTGACCCAAGTAACTAACCAATGACCTAAGCAACTAACCAATGACCCAAACAACAAATCAGAGACCCAAGCAATCAACCAATGACCCAACCAACTAACTAATGACCCAACCAACTAACCAATCACCCAACCAATTAACCATTTACCCAAGCAACTAACCAATGACCTACCCAATTAACCAATGACCCAAGCAAATAACCAATGACCGAGACTACTAACATAAGTCCCAAAGAACTAACAAATGACCCAGCCTACTAACCAATGACCCATCCAACTAAACAATGACTCAAGCAACTAACCAATGACTCAAGCAACTAACCAATGATCCAGGCTACTAATCTATGACCCACTCAACTAACCAATGACCCAACCAACTAACCATTGACCCAACCAACATATCAGAGACCAAAGCAACTAACCGATGACCCAACCAACTAACCAATGACCCAACCAACTAACCAATCACCCAACCAATTAACCAATTACCCAAGCAACTAACCAATAACCCAACCAATTAACCAATTACCCAAGCAACTAACCAACGAACCACCCAATTAACCAATGACCCAAGCAACTAACCAATGACTCAAGCAACTAACCAATGACCCAAGCAACTAATCAATGACCAAAGCAACTAACCAGTGACCCAAGCAGCTAACCAATGACCCAAGCAACTAAGCAATGACCCAAGCAACTAAGCAATGACCCAAGCAACTAAGCAATGACCCAAGCAACTAAGCAATGACCCTGTCGCTTGTCGTCCTTGGAGGAAACTGGACTCGACAAGCACACCTTTAATATCCTTCTACTAATGGAACTATTGTATGACTTTTTTCTACACTCCTCCCTTCTGTCTTCCATACACTCTCTCTCTCTCTCTCTCTCTCTCTCTCTCTCTCTCTCTCTCTCTCTCTCTCTCTCTCTCTCTCTCTCTCTCTCTCTCTCTCTCTCTCAATCCTTCATAACATACCCTGACAATAGTTTCCTCCAACAATTAATAACATGTTTATTGTTGTAAACTATGTCAGTTGTATGTATTGAATGTATATATGTAGTTGGTAGTGTCTGCTAGTGTGAGTGCAAGATAGGACTCTGGAATTCGTATGTGCCGTATACTTTCTCCCGTTTTCATACGGCCATGCCACAAGACGTCACACATATAACTGGACAGCTCTCACCCTGGATGCTCTCCTCCTGCTTGAGTCTGGAGGTAAATCCGTTATTGGAAAAAACTGTTCACCACGGGGTCACCGTAAATTAATGTGATCACGGTAAGTCTTATGCCTAGACAGAGTTTTCTTTGACTATTATTTAGTTAATAAAACCATCATGGAAAACACATCGCTACTGTCTAGCACTGTCTACTGTTACTGCAAACGTTCTACACACGGTCTTCCATTAGTTTATGAACACCTTTTGTACGCATGGAAACTCTTCGTGAATTATTCATTTGTTTCTTTATATTAATTTACAGTGCCAATATTTTCAGTTCTAGATCATCCTGCCTTTTTACAATGACAGTTCTTTCCATGGTTTTCTAAACTTTCTCTGCACAAGTGAAATGCCTTATAAAATTGAAAGTTCTTTCCCTGGTTTATCAACACAGCTTTCTCTGTACAAGAGACGAGACTGTCTATCTTCTATGTTATGTCAGGAGGTGTATTGGAACCTGTGTGATAAATATTTAATCAGGTGATATGAGTCTGCTTCATACTAATTATTATGTGAGTGCCCTTCTCCAGCCGTAATGAAAAAGCTTCCGAAAGATACTCTGACATAAGACAGATGAATTCACTAAAGTCTAAACTATTCACTAATAGAAAGCAAGGGTAAACGCTAAGCACAAACACCTATTTCCCTATGCTAAACTATTACGCCAAGGTTAGTTTACCTTATATATAGAATTTATGTTAATCCAAGAATTGAAATCTATTAGCACATAAGCACTTCTATCCCATTGCAAGGGATGATTTCTTTACTATTTCAGGATACATAAATCCAGTTTTCCGTCCAGTTTGGTAGCACACACTAAAACAGAAAACCCAAGTTTACACTATTTATACTCAGTGTCAAATCCTCCGCTGTTTTTGATCCACAATCAATTTAGCCGTAATTCTCCACATCAAAAGTCTGTGAAGTCACGTATTCGTTCCTGGCATCTCCCGGTCGTCTTCTCCGCTATTCCCCGTTTTCCCTTACGTTCGTATATCAAAGAGTCCTAACCCTTTGATCACCGTCTTCGTGCGTTTTCCCGTTCCCGAAGTCTCCGCGTTGTTTTGTCCGTTGACATCGCTGGTCAATGACTCTTCACAATGTATCCTATTTTATACCCGTCGGTCAATAACCCACATTTCGTCCTCGCTCAAAACTGAAGGCTTGATTGTTATTCTGACTCACGGTCCATAATTTTCCATTCTCATATATTGCAATTTTATATGTAAGTTATCAAGGAATCACTAAACTAACAGTTTCCCGTGACAGACCCAAGCAACTAATCAATGACCCAAGTAACTAACCGATGACCCAACCAACTAACCAATCACCCAACCAATTAACCAATTACCCAAGCAACTAACAAATGACCCACCCAATTAACCAATGACCCAAGCAACTAACCAATGACCCAAGCAACTAACCAATGACCCAAGCAACTAACCATTGACCAAAGCAACTAACCAATGACCCAAGCAACTAATTATTGACCAAAGCAATTAACCAGTGACCCAAGCAACTAACCAATGACCCAAGCAACTAACCAATGACCCAAGCAACTAACCAACGACCCACCCAATTAACCAATGACCCAAGCAACAATCCAATGACCCAAGCAACTAACCAATGACCCAAGCAGCTAACCATTGACCAACGCAACTAACCAATGACCCAAGCAACTAACCAATGACCCAAGCAACTAACCAATGACCCAAGCAACTAACCAATGACCCAAGCAACTAACCAATGACCCAAGCAACTAACCATTGACCAACGCAACTAACCAATGACCCAAGTAACTAACCAATGACCCAAGCAACTAACCAATGACCCAAGCAACTAACCAATGACCAAAGCAACTAACCAATGACCCAAGCAACTAACCATTTACCAAAGCAACTAACCAATGACCCAAGCAACTAACCATTGACCAAAGCAACTAACCAATGACCCAAGCAACTAACCAGTGACCCAAGCAACTTGCCACTGACCAAAGCAACTAACCAATGACCCAAACAACTAACCATTGACCAACACAACTAACCAATGACCCAAGCAAATAACCAACGACCCACCCAATTAACCAATGACCCAAGCAACTAGCCAATGACCCAAGCAACTAACCAATGACCCAAGCAACTAACCATTGACCAAAGCAACTAACCAATGACCCAAGCACCTAACCAACGACCCACCCAATTAACCAATGACCCAAGCAACTAACCAACGACCCAAGGAACTAACCAATGATCCAAGCAACTAATCAATGGCCCAAGCAACTAACCAGTGACCCAAGCAGCTAAGCAATGACCCAAGAAACTAAGCATTGACCCAAGCAATTAAGCAATGACCCAAGAAACTAATTAATGACCCAAACAACTAACCATTGACCCAAGTAACTAACCAATGACCTAAGCAACTAACCAATGACCCAACCAGCAAATCAGAGACCCAAGCAATTAACCAATGACCCAACCAACTAACCAATGACTCAACCAACTAACCAATCACCCAACCAATTAACCATGTACCCAAGCAACTAACCAATGACCTACCCAATTAACCAATGACCCAAGCAACTAACCAATGACCGAGACTACTAACATAAGTCCCAAAGAACTAACAAATGACCCAGCCTACTAACCAATAACCCATCCAATTAAACAATGACTCAAGCAACTAACCAATGATCCAGGCTACTAATCTATGACCCACTCAACTAACCAATGGCCCAACCAACTAACCAATGACTCAAGCAACTAACCAATGATCCAGGCTACTAATCTATGACCCACTCAACTAACCAATGACCCAACCAACTAACCATTGACCCAACCAACATATCAGAGACCCAAGCAACTAACCGATGACCCAAGCAACTAACCAATGACCCAACCAACTAACCAATTACCCAAGCAACTAACCAATCACCCAACCAACTAACCAATGACCCAACCAACAAATCAGAGACCCAAGCAATTAACCAATGACCCAACCAACTAACCAATGACCCAACCAACTAACCAATCACGCAACCAATTAACCATTTACCCAAGCAACTAACCAATGACCTACCCAATTAACCAATGACCCAAGCAACTAACCAATGACCGAGACTACTAACATAAGTCCCAAAGAACTAACAAATGACCCAGCCTACTAACCAATAACCCATCCAACTAAACAATGACTCAAGCAACTAACCAATGATCCAGGCTACTAATCTATGACCCACTCAACTAACCAATGACCCAACCAACTAACCAATGACTCAAGCAACTAACCAATGATCCAGGCTACTAATCTATGACCCACTCAACTAACCAATGACCCAACCAACTAACCATTGACCCAACCAACATATCAGAGACCCAAGCAACTAACCGATGACCCAAGCAACTAACCAATGACCCAACCAACTAACCAATCACCCAACCAATTAACCAATTACCCAAGCAACTAACCAATCACTCAACCAATTAACCAATTACCCAAGCAACTAACCAACGACCCACCCAATTAACCAATGACCCAAGCAACTAAGCAATGACCCAAGCAGCTAACCAATGACCCAAGCAACTAAGCAATGACCCAAGCAACTAAGCAATGACCCAAGCAACTAAGCAATGACCCAAGCAACTAATCAATGACCCAAGTAACTAACTAATGACTTAAGCAACCAACCAATGACCCAACTAGCTAACCGATGACCCAACCAACTAACTAATCACCCAACCAATTAACCAATGACCCAGGCTACTAATCTATGACCCACTCAACTAACCAATGACCCAAGCAACTAACCAATGATCCTAGCAACAAATCAATGGTCAATCAACTAACCAATAACTCATTCAACTAAAGTGTGACCCAAGCAACTAACCAATGACCCAAGCAACTAATCATTTACCCAAGCAACTAATAATTTACCCTACAACTAACCAATGAACCAAGTAACTAACAGTTAATCCTACCAACTAAGCAATAACCCTACCAACTAACCAATGGATCACCAACTAACCAATGACTCACCAACTAACCAATGACCTTACTAGCCAACAAACCATCCCACACAGTAAAAAATAAAAAGGATAAAGTAAAGGAACCGTTTACACGCGCTAAGAAGAATTGAATATGTAGTGGTGGCCCCATATTAATATTGACTAATAGCTCTCCATGTGTGATGATGTCAATATAACATTGGCCATCTTGACTTCCATAAACATTCATTGGTGCTTATTTTATGTTGGGTCGACCATAGAGCTCAGGTCAGTTTTAACAGTCTGCCACAATATGGATTCGAACACCTGAAACCGAGCCGACAGGCAAGCTTGTTAGTCACCTCGCCACAGCGGCTCCCAAACAGGGGGATTTGAACAGTAAAGAACGCTTTTATGCACACTGAGGCCAATTGGGTATATGGTGCTAGCATAAATATTTTCTATAACTTAAATCGCCACCCGACCAGTGATGTGGTCAGTACCACGCCGGCCGCATTTACTGTCCGGGATATCTGTAGCAGTATGACCTCCTCGCCATCCGGGTTCTCGTAGATGTGCATAAGCAACGAAAATCTGGTGGCAGTGGAACTCGTTGTTACAGTTTCTCCCAGGGCTACAGCACTGATACATTTACAACAGAGAATTCAACAATAAACAAGCCAAAAAAAAAAAATAAAGTATTAACTGGAGCAGCTAACGGCAGATACGATGGAACTTGAATTCTTCATAACACAGGATGCCATTTCTAAAGAATTTCCGCTGATGTGATTGGTGTAACGATACAAGGTTACGGTGACAATTTTTAGTTTTGGAGACCACCATGCACCGGGTGTACAATGGTCCTCCCCCGAGGGAGTGTGGCAGGTGGGTAATCACACATATCGGTGTATTTATCGAATAAGTGCGAAAAACGATCGAAACGTTTCGTGGTCAAGGTGCGAACGCATGACAGGAGAAAGACATCCGGAAGTCATGAACCTGGGTGGACCCGTCTCCGAAGAATGTCAGGGAAGTAAAGACGCCTAAACACTAGCCGAAAAGAGAGAAAGGGGGAGGGGGGGGGAACTATTTCTGATGATCGGCAGGGTCTTGTGGTGCTTGCTCCACTGTGGAGTTTGATAGCAGAATGAATGTAATGAGGCATCATGGAAGGTATTTAACTTAGTTAAGCTTATATTCATATATAATATAACACGCTTGTCGCCCTTATAGGTTTATGGTTAGCACAAGGAAACACAGAACGGAGCCATTCTATATGATATTCTGTATCGAATACATGTTAAAATATTGGCTGGACGTAGATTTCAAGAACAACATGAAAGATAGAAACATATTTCTTTTTTCTCCTGACCCGCTCCTATTTTCTACTTCTACTACTACACTTATTTGTTTACTACTACTTCTTTTTCTAACATTATTACTTTGTGTTCTTCTTCTCCTCTTACTCTTCCGCTTTCTTTTTTTTTCTATTCCATCCGTAACCCCATCGAAAGATCATATGAGTATCACAACAGATGTGTCAGTAATTTTTCCCACAATAAAACGTAGATGTGCAGCAGCTTCATAGCCGATACATTCATGAATTTCAACAGACTAGGATGTCCTGTTCACAGCCTGGCCGCTGAACTGTAGCTGTTTGCTAAAGAATTGTTGTAGACAAGGAATGTGTGCGAGTTACATGCCCAAGTCAAGACGGTGTGTTGTCCACTCACAAGCTTGGTTCCTGTATCCAGCTGTCGTACTGAATTGTTTCGAGACAATATTCTATATTCAGCAATGGAGGTTGACGAGGCTACAGAGTTATCTCACATGTCCTACAACGGAAGCATAATGCAAACATGAGCAGCTCACTATCGAGCCACGTGAACAGGGTGCCACACCAAACAAACCATACTGCCACCTTTCACGTGCTAGTGGACAATGGGAAAGCTATGTGAAAGAACCCAGACAATAAAAGCAATCTGGTCTGCCGAAAATCTATCAGCGAAGGCATAAACGAGGGGACACTTACGAACGCAGAGGCACCAACAGGAAATGACCACGTGGATGTATAACCTAATGTCATGGTAAAGTTTCTATCTACACAGACATAGACTTCATCCTAGCAACAGGGCGGCAGATTCGGTAGCATAACTAATGAAATGAAATAGACAAAATGTAAAATATGTCCATCTGCACATCATCAATCCCATTGGTCGGAAGGCAAGTATTTCGGGCTGCTATTTCCAACTACTGCGTGGTATTGGTCATCATGTCTGACACATTTTTCTGTCTCATACGCTGCCATTCATTTATGATATCAACACTTTCAAGAACTTTCTGTGTTGTTTTCCCCTGCCTCTCTTCACCCCCCCCCCCCCACCCCACTTTTAAATTGTTACAAAGTACTCCAGAATTTCTCTTCTCGTTATGTGCCCCAAGTATGTGGATGTCAAAGAGCTGCCTGGAAGCAGAGAGAGAGAGAGAGAGAGAGAGAAGAGAGGAGTAAAACTAAGGAAGAGGACTAAGACAGGATAGAGATAATATCCCTATCTAGGAAATAGGAATAGAAGGGACAGAAACAGCAGGGAGAACTGTGAACAGTTCTCCGACTGGACACACATGTCCTAAAAGGGGACATGGCAGGACATGATCTGGAGTTACCCAGAATAGAGTGGGGAAACCATTACCACGAGGAGTGTCCATTCATATTAGTAACTCGTAAAGAGTAAGCGATTGACAAGTCACTAAACGCGTGCTGGAATACCAAGCACGTAAACCTGCTGACCCACGAGGGGTCACCGTTTCGTGGCTGGACACGCCACAAAAGTCAACCAGACGTGGACAGGACAGCGTAGAGGACGGATGGGAGTATTCGCTTTGAATACTGTGTTGTTTAGAGGACAGTAGCAATAGTGTCGACTTAGACAGACTAAATCAGTAGATAGTACCGTAGATACAGTCATAACATAATGTTGTCATGATGTTTGTGATCCATATGAATATCAGCTCTCAGAGCTATTATGTGTAACTCGCCCATAATAAATTTGTATTCCTTTTGTACGACGTACGAGTTGTCATTCGTGTGGTACAAAAGAAGAATCAATGTGTGCCTGTCAAAGCTAGGTTGCTGACAGTGGACTACCTTCTTTTAATTTGAGTAATTTCGGCCTATTTGTGAGTCAAACGTCTTTCAAGATATCTTCATTGTGCTTGTTATCTGTCCATGATGGTAGTTTATTTTAACTGTTTTATTTTAGCCTATCATTCAAATATATGTGTATCAATGCAATTTTTACGAAAAGTGGACGCTCTAGCGAACTGCACAGGTAATGTAAAGAACAGGGTAGCACGTGAGTTCGACGCCTGGGCTAGTCGCTTGTCAAAGTAAGGGAAAAATTTACCGCCTATTCCTCCTTGCTTTCAGGTCTACAAAATGTGATTGTGCTTTTATATCACAGACCCAATACAGGAAAATGTTTTGGGACAAAACATTAACACATTAGTGTGAAATCTCAAAGAAAGTCATCCGTCACCAAACTTAGGACACCACTCACAATCGTGCTCTTCTATTAACGTTTGCTATACATGGTGCCTAGCAACCACTGTAGTACATGGATGTCCGCTTTCTAGCCCCGTGTCAACATTTTACGACTTCGATGGTTGAGGTTTCTTTTCTGGATGCCTCCTTCCATAAGCAGATTGCCTTCCCGAACTTCACCAGCCCACATTTTCTATCGAGCTTTGTTACCTCAGCCTTCGTTCTTACAAGAACTTACATTCTTCTTCTTTTATCAACGTTTGTTATGCGCGGTGGATTTCTCCTTCTATAGGCAGTTTATCTTCTCAGGCTTGTGGGCTCTGTTGCCCACATTTTCTGTCGGGCTTTATTGTCCTAGCCTTTGATCTAACAAGAACTGACTCACATTTTAAAAGTTAAGATTGGGAATTTAGTGTTAGGCCTATGTGTTCTGAGACCAAATGGAGACAATATTGCCAGTTTTATGCCAGGCGACTTTACATTGCCAGATAATCCTCAAGACGCATCTAACCAGGCTGAGCAAATCCCATAGCCACCGTAACGGTAAAGGTAACCCCCATGCCATTGGGTTGTGAACTGTTAGACTTATATGCATTTTAGTGTACTGCATAACAATGTGAGGTGGTAATTTCCCTTCCTCACCATCCTACCGTTATAGAAAATTCCATCATACACGCGGATCCAATGAAAGACGTGTCCAGCCCACAACAAGGATACAGATAAGTAACTGTTATATTTATATTTTCATGTAGTGTTCTTCATGAAGTTGTGTCAGTATGAGTTTCTTTTTTCTGTGCTGATGAAAGCTTTAGTCCCAACTTTGCTTTTGTTACTTGTGTTCTACTAACGATTACCGTCTGCTTCTGATTTTTTAATATTTTGGGGGGGGGGGGGGGGCGGGGAAGTGTTGATTCATTCTTTAGATAATTCATAGAAACCTGAACACGTCAGCAACCCATTTTAGAATTGTGCAATTCCTACAGGTCAAGAACATGGAAACAATGCGCTACTGAAACCAGGACAACTGTTTGATTAGCAAGAGCGCTAACGTTCACACCACTAAAACTAATAATACTATAAACAAAATACAAGGACACAATTGCCAAACAAATATAAAAAACAGCAAACACGAGGTTGGTTTTCACAAGAAGCGTTCTTTTTAAAGATTTTCTTCTGATTTTGTTCTTCAGTTTCATCTTTGTTTGTGTGAATTCTTTTCTTCAAAAAGTCAACGTCATGTTTTCATAAATGCACAACTTGCAGTTTATTGACCTGAAAAGAAAACAAAAACTGTGTTGACATATACACATGGATAAACAATTAAAAACTTAACCTGTGTTGACATATTCACATGGATAAACAAATAATGTGGAGGGCATGGAAAGATCTTAAGGAGTTTTTTTTCTTTCTTGTTCGCTCGTTTTGAACTCTAGCGGAGTCCACGCTGGACTGACATTTGCATGTGCCTTCCCTATTAAACGTGTCCCCCGCCATCAGGTGAACCCACTCCGACTTCTGAGGCACTTGTAACTTACGTCCCAATGTCAAGGACGAGAATTAAAATCTTAGTAGAACTGACCGGTGTGGGTGCTGAACCCGCTATTTCGTCATCAGCACAACGGAAATCGCAAGCTGCACTTATCCATTCAGCCATACTGACCTCCGCTTAAGGAGATAGAAAAGGATACATGTTCGAGTTGGCTGAAGGTCTATGCTCCACTTGGGGATTAAAATAAGAAGAGGTAGAAAAGGAATACAAGTAGGTCATAGATAAATATTATATTATTTACTTCCTAGAGAAACCTCTAGTGACGACTTTATGAGGCTGGATAGTGTTATAGTATGTCCACATTTGTTTGCCTTCATTCACGATCAATTATTTTGAAAACTGTCTGTTGCATCGTTATGAAATTTTTCCAGCCGTCTTATATTTAGCCCCACCCAAGGAATATGTCTTTGATAGGTCCAAAAAACAACTTAAATCATTGAAATCGGCGACATTCCTTTGATGTTTTGCTGAACAACTAGTGATTTCTCGCTAACAAAGTTATTTTTACGGTAATGTGAGACCTGCCAATTCTGATGACACACAAAGGCGTATCCGGATTCGTATGGGAGTGGATGCAATGAAAGAACTAGCTTAAAATCGACAGGGTCGGCTGCATTGCACTGTGTTTTTATCCTATATTGCTACGAACGCCGTAGCTCCAGCGACGACCCTCGGGAGTCTCCGAAAAAATGCACTCGTGAAATGAAGGACTCGGCCCGGAATCGAACATACAACCTTCGGAGCCCGAGTCAGACGGCTTGACCACTTCACCACGGAGAATCCCGAGAGGGGTGCAATGTGTAATATTAGTAAAGACAGAAAATTTACAGAGGCACGGGGTAAATAATTTGTAAATTAACAGGAAAGTAGAAGGAATATATTTCTTACCTTATTTTTCATTTCCTTCTTGTTTCTTCAGCTGATGCTGATGCTGTAATGTTTAGGGCCTGCAATTCGTCTGAATAGTTGGAGCAAAATATCCCAGTAAGTGTGTACGTAGATTAAGGTCTGCGATCTGCTCAGACCTTAATCTGTGTCGGACGATTCCAGTAGGTTGATGATTGCTCTCGGTTGCATAAAATTCAATCCATCCTTTCTCCAATAGTCCTCTTCCTCTTTCAACACATGGTCCTGACGTTTTTTCCAGTAACTTTTATCAATATTTAATAGCACGGACAGACAGACAGACAGACAGACAGACAGACAGACAGACAGAAAGATAGGTAGGTAGGTAGGTAGGTAGATAGGCAGAAAGGTAGGTGGATGGCTGGCTGACTGGGTGGGTGGATGTGTGGGTGGGTCGGTGGGTGGGTGGGTGGGTCTGTCGGTCGGTGGGTCGGCCCGCCGGCCGGCAGGCAGGCAGACAGACAGACAGATAGACAGATAGATAGATAGATAGATAGATAGATAGATAGATAGATAGATAGATAGATAGATAGATAGATATCGGTGGGTGGGTTGGTCGGTCGGTGGGTGGGTCGATCGGTCGGTCGGTCGGTCGGTCGGTGGGTGGGTGGGTCGGCCGGCAGGCAGGCAGACAGATAGATTAGATAGATAGATAGATAGATAGATAGATAGATAGATAGATAGATAGATAGATAGATATCGGTCGGTCGATCGGCCGGCAGGCAGGTAGGCCGGCCGGCCTACAGGCAGGCAGGCAGGCAGGCAGAGAGACAGATAGATAGATAGATAGATAGATAGATAGATAGATAGATAGATAGATAGATAGATAGATAGATAGATAGATAGATAGATAGATAGATATCGGTCGGTCGATCGGCCGGCAGGCAGGTAGGCCGGCCGGCCTACAGGCAGGCAGGCAGGCAGGCAGAGAGACAGATAGATAGATAGATAGATAGATAGATAGATAGATAGATAGATAGATAGATAGATAGATAGATAGATAGATAGATAGATAGATAGATAGATAGATAGATAGATAGATAGATAGATAGATAGATCCCCGCCAGGAGCCGGGCCGAGCCAGCTAGTTTATTTATATAATCACGTTTCATGAAAGAATCCATAGTTTGACGACACCTCTGAACTACCCCATATAAATTCCCTCAGTCTGCCAAAAGCGAAAACCGCGCAGACAAATTTCAAAAACAGCGGGGGTGTGTCTTGTTGAAGCGGTAATACTCTTAAAATGATGGAATGAATGCGGGGGCAATAAAATACATACCGCATATAAACAAACATTGAAATCTGCTGTACAATCTCCAGAACAAAAATTTTTTTGTTGGGTGGACATAATTATAAGGTTATATGCTAAATCTCATCATTTTTCCTCAGTTGGTTACTGAGATATTGAATTTTATATAGAGGCAAAAAAAAAAAAAACACACACTATAGTCAACAACCCTGGCAGTGACTGTAGGTCAAATTGTTGTTGTATATGAGTGCAGCATGGCTTCAAATCTATAGGAAAAGGAAGTTCTCAAGATAGATTTGGTTGTCAACATCATGGCTTCATATCTATAGTTAAAGGAAGCTCTCAAGATAGATTTGGTTATCAACATGATGGCTTCATATCTATAGTTAAAGGAAGTTCTTATGACAGAACTGGTTGTCAACATCATGAAGCAGGTAATTTGCAGACCATTCCCATCACCAGCTGCCGAAGTTTCTCGATCCGCTGCCAGATCTCCTGCCTCATGCAACCTCATGTCCAAATTGTATGCAGTGTCATGTGTCCATCTTCGAGATGGTCGACCTTGACTCTTCTACTGACTTGGGGACGTAACTTACAAGTACCACTGACGTTTAATATGGTAAAAAAGTAACACATACAGATATATAAAACAGATAACTTTACCAAATGGAAAGTTTGAAACAAGATGGTTGTGTTCATGCTGACATCTTTAACAAGAATCTGGTTGACTTCAGGTTGGTTTTATTGAGTTCGAAAGCTAAACTGGGATTTCTGAAATAACGATACATACAACCTGTAATACAAAAATACTAGAAATACTGAAATGGTGTGTAGAAACAAGTATATAAAATGTGTATTACAACAGTTAATATGGTTTACAGAAAATGAAAATAAATAACTTGAAACAAATCTGAATTATAACAGCTAAGCTGGTATCTCTGAAATAAAATGCATCTGAACAAAGATATGACCTACAATAACTATTCTTATTAGACATTTTAACAATAGATATCTAATCTCATTAACAAAGACATCGGGGTGGGGGGGGGGGGGCATTCAGATACCAAGTCTTCTTGGGTGAGGGCGAAAACAACAAAATAAAGGAAAAATAAAACCCCAAAAGATCCGTGTGCAGGTTCATCATCATCATCATAATATGCAGAATTGGTATGTTGAAAAATCCCCAGCAACTGACAATCACGAGTAGGCTCGAAGGCCATGCTTCGACTTCTGAGGCACTTGTAATTTACGTCCAGAAAGTCAAGGACGAGAATTCAACATTTTCGTCCAACTGGTTGGTGTAGGGATTGAACCCACTACTTCACCATCAGAACACCGGAAATTTAGAGCAAGGTGCGCTTATCCATTCAGCCATACTGTAGGCTTAAGGAGATATCAAAGGATAAATTATCGGAGCGCTTCGATTTGACTGAAGACCTATGCTCTACTTGGGGATTAAAGTGAGAAGCGGCAGAAAAGGAATACAAGGGAGCCATAGATAAATATTATATTATTTACTTCCAAGATAAACCTCTGGTGGCGACTTTATGAGGCTGGATATTGTTAGTCAACAACCCTGGCAGTAACTGTAGGTCAAAGTGATTTTGAATACGAGTGCATCATGGCTTCATGTCTATAGGTAAAGGAAGTTCTCAGGACAGATTTGGTTGTCAACATCACGGCTTCAAATCTATACTTAAAGGAAGTTCTCAAGACAGATTTGGTTGTCAACATCATGGCTTCATATCTGTAATTAAAGGAAATTCTCATGACAGATCTAGTTGTCAACATCATGGATTCACATCTATAGTTAACGATAGTTCTCATGACAGAATCAATTGTCAACATCATGCAACAGTTAATTTGCATATCATTCACACCACCAGTTGCCGAAGTTTCTCGATACGCTGTCAGTTCTCCTGCCTCATGCACCCTCATGTCCGAATTGTATGCAATGTGATGCGCCCATCTTTGTGATGGTTGATCCTTGTCTTTTCTTCCACGAATCAAGCCTTCCATCACTGTTCTTTCCAAACCACTGACGATTAATGTGGTAAAAATTGTAACATATACAGATATATAAAATATATAACTTTACCAAAATGGAAAGTTTAAAGCAAGATGGTTGTGTTCATGCTGACATCTTTAACAAGAATCTGGTGGACCTCGGGTTGGTATTATTGAGTTCGAAAGCTAAACTGGAATTTTTTAAAATAACGATAGATACAACATGTAATACAACAGTACTAGAACTACTGAAATTATATGTACAAACAAGTATTTAAAATGCGTATTACAACAGTTAATATGATTACAGAAAATGGGAAAAAAACTGAAACAAATATGAATTATAACAGCTCAGCTGGTATCTCCGAAATAAAATAAATCTGTACAAAAATATGACCTACAATAACTATTCAGATTAGATATTTCAACAATAGGCATATGATCTCATTACTAAAGACATGTGGGAAAGCGGGGGTGGGGGGGGGGGGGGGGGGGGGGGGGTTAATTCAGAAACCAAGTCTTATTGGACGAGGGGGAAAAGAAGACGATGAGATAAAAAAAAAAAAAAACCCAGAAGATCCCTGTGCAGATTCATCATCATCATCATCATCATCATCATCATCATGTGAAGGTTTTGTATGTTGAAAATTCCCCAGCAGCTGATAATCCCAATGAGTAGGCTGGAACGCCATACTTTGGCAAAATTGTTAGGAAAGACATGCACGAGGGTATATAGAACAAAAGAAGGAATCAAGAAAGTGAAATGTTATAGTTATCAACATGCAATGAGGTACTTAACATAGAACGAGTTAACAGGACACGCATATGCATGTGAAACACGGACAATAAGCAGCGAGCTGAGAAGCATCTAACAGCAGTGGAAATATAGCTTCTGAAGAAAATTCAAAGAATATGGACGGACAATAAAAATTAATGAGGCAATCCTTCAAGAAAAAAAATGTAAACCATAAACTGATTAGAAAATTTAGATTTAGACAAGATAGTTTAGGGCTCATTAAGAGGAGAAATGAACATGAAAATTTAGTGACAACTGGCAAAATTGATGAGAAAAGTCAAGGGGAAGACAAAGAGATAAATATCTGGTTGGCTTGGTCACATGCCATAAATGGAACAAACAGTCCTAATCCAAGACACCGGTGTTCGTGTGGGATGCTGAACCATGAACAGTACCATGGGGTAAATTTTCTTAGTATGATGCAAGTCTTCGAAATACCGCCTCTTAAATGTTGTTTCCTTTAAAAATGCCGCCCCTTTATGAAGCTACCTTACGGTGCCACCTGATGCAGCCGCCTCTCTGTATCATAGCACGGCCCTGCCCTGACCATGAACTTCACACTTGTTACCATGGCACACGTGATGATGATGAAAATATGATCTTGTATTGGTTGGTTAAAGGATGTCTGGAAGATCGTGTCCGGGGTCGATATTTCTAAACATAATTCGGTAACCAGCCCAATTTTTTTCTTTAAAAAAAAGACAGAATATTTTTGCTTGCAAATATGAGCTAAGAAAACAATTGAAAATTATAGGTAAGCGTGGCCAAACGTATTAGAGCGCTTGTTCTAAAACCGCCGGTGTGCTGATGCTGAGGCAGCAGTATGGATTGTGGAGATGTGGGATGTCTTGACTTGGTTATAGTATGGATTGTGGAGATATGGGATGTCTTGACCTGGTTATAGTATGGATTGTGGAGATATGGGATGTCTTGACTTGGTTATAGTATGGGTTGTGGAGATATGGGATGTCTTGACTTGGTTATAGTATGGATTGTGTAGATGTGGGATGTCTTGACTTGGTTATAGTATGGTTTGTGTAGATGTGGGATGTCTTGACTTGGTTATAGTATGGGTTGTGTAGATGTGGGATGTCTTGACTTGGTTATAGTATGGGTTGTGGAGATATGGGATGTCTTGACTTGGTTATAGTATGGGTTGTGGAGATATGGGATGTCTTGACTTGGTTATAGTATGGGTTGTGTAGATGTGGGATGTCTTGACTTGGTTATAGTATGGGTTGTGTAGATGTGAGATGTCTTGACTTGGTTATGGTAGGTAGTGTAGAGATCAATATGCGAAAATACCGAAAGGCAAAGGAGAAAGAAAAAAGAGCAAATTCAATAGAAATAAAACGGGACACAGGCCTGCGAGAACAAAGGCTTTCAGACTTATTCTGGTCAGAGTAAGTGAGAACTAAGAATAAAGGACAGTTGAGTAGCATGTTCGGATGACGTCAGCACTAGTCAACGAACTGACTAACCAAATGGTAATGATGCCGGTCTCTGTGGCGAAGGTGTTGCGAACGCGATCCATAACTCAGCTTACCTGTGTTCAAAACGTAGCTGTTCACGATCTGGCAACAGACCGAGTTGCGCTGGGTTTTAACGAATTGGTACGGGAGCCGGTTGTACAGAAAGCAATGGCAAACTACTGAACGTAAACTTGCCAAGAGATCACAACAGCAGTAAAATGCTGGTGTTGACAGCGATGCAAAGGATATGAAAACAAAAAAGGTAATGACAGTAATGATGGTATCGTACCTGGCTAAAACAGAAAGTATTCACGCCCAACGATTCCAAGAAATCGTTAAATATCGTAGAGGGGGTGGGGGGGGGGGGGGGAAGACTGGTGGATATATTCATACCCCTCAATATTTGGCATTCATAGGATAAATTTAGTAACGCTCGTAAGCAAATACAATTAGCAAATCTTCCTGTTCCAAAAGCTAGGACATGTATTAGCTTTACACGGCGTTCAAGAACGAGGTGCATTGAAGCCTGACTCGGCTATGAAATTTGACATTGCTGTAATCGATATGTAATCAACATATTGATAATAGAATAACGTCAGCTGTTTTATTTAACATTCAAACTCGGTAAAGCCGTAGCCAGGCAACGTGGACTAGTATGCAGTGGCTGATCAGTCAGGACGTCAGCTTCCACTTTGGAAAGTGGGCATAGTGGTTGCCCTTAAATATTAGACTGTCCATACACACACACACAAATTACTGCCTATAGTACCTTGCGGTTTAGGACAGGGGGTCGTGAACCTGATGAATTAAGGCCGTCTGGCTAGTGCAGTCGCCGCGAACTGTGCAGGTTAGGGTTTTCTTTTTGCCCTTGGCAGAAAAAAAAATCCACACATTAGTTCTACTCGTTCTCTCTCTCTCTCTCTCTCTCTCTCTCTCTCTCTCTCTCTCTCTCTCTCTCTCTCTCTCTCTCTCTCTCTCTCTCTCTCTCTCTCTCTCTCTTGTTTTTGTTGTTGTTGTTGTTGTTGGATTCGGGTATCGTGAAGGAGAATACGGCATTCTAACCACTCGGCCAGCCGCTCCTCATATATTAAATAAATATTGAAATCGTCCCGGCAACCAGTAATTTATTTTACCCATTCAGCCGCTACTAGTATGTATAAGCCTTACGGATCAATATTGCACCCTACCCTTGACGTGGGGACCTAAATTACAAGTACCCCAGAAGTCGGAGCTGGTTCGCCTGCTGGCGAGGGACACTGGTAATGGTGAAACCTAATCCACACGACAAAATCAGCCCAAAGCACAAAACGTACACGTGTAAGTTAATCAGTAAGTCACAAATGGCTGTAGAAAAATAACTAAATATGATAACAACTTGAAACCAGTTTATTTGTATACAAATTGTCCCTTTATTTCTTAACATAATTTCCAGTGCACTTATCCCATAGTTTTATCAGTTCTCCCAAACCGACTTCATAAATCTGCGTGCCCTGTTTTCATTTACCTGACATCCCACAGGACTGTATGACTTATTTATTGACTCGGCCTCGTAACTTTTTCTACCCAGATATGCACCACTTTACTGGACATTGCTAGGGGCAAAGGTCCACTAAAAACTCACCTTGACGGGAGACATTTCGCGAATGACGCCGAAGTTGAATGTGAAGTGAAACGTAGTTTAGAAAACAGAGCACACAGTTCTATGCAGCCGGTTTGGGAGAACTGATAAAACTGTGGGATAGGTGCATCAATGTTGGTGAAAATTATGTTGAGAAATAAAGGGACAATGTACGTATGCACATAAACTGGTTTAAAGTTGTTATCTTATTTAGTTATTTTTCTACAGCCATTTGTGACTTGCTTATTAACTTATCCTCGTAATAGCAGGCTGGTCAAAGCGAACGGTCGCAAAACAAAAATATGGCGCCCCTCTAACGTCTAGGCCATAGACGACTCTATCAATGACGCGTGTCCTTTGCAGTTTCCATCAATCCCGGTTGATTATTTAGGCAATGTTACGTTCAGTGGTTTATCAATTTAACATTCACTACAATCCTTGAACATCACTATGAGTGGCACCTTGCAGTCTTGACAGACCAAAGTGTGTGAGTTGGAATTTGGCCAAAATTCCATCACAATGCCTGGGCAGAGCTTCAGAGAACATGTGGTGCCCAAACGACATGTTCGCTCTCTCGGCCTTGCCTTGTTTAACCCAGAGGAATGGATAACCAGTACGTCTGGAACAAGGTAGGCTACAGACGCTGGCGACTCAGCGTCAAACCTCTGAGACCTCGCCACCACGAGCAGGTGGCGAGCGGTGGCCAGATGCCTGGAATTCATGGAACCTGACTTAGAGGCGTTCAGCCAAGTCCCCCAGATGAGGGCCTCGTAC
>JACEFZ010026242.1:160000-264807 GCA_014155875.1 Cepaea nemoralis
TGTACATATTTATTGGATATTAATGTAGAAAGAAATGGGCTTTTTCATTGGGTAGGATACGGTGAAGGAATTACACCTTTATTAAGATCTCGGCTTCTTGCTTGCTTGCTTGTGTTCGTTGGCTTGAGCTCAAACGTGAAGTCCTGTATGTCGGATGAAGGCATCCTGTTGTCCAACATCAGTGTGATGTCATACAGGACCTGAGGTTTGCGTGAGTATCCGTTGTCACATGTCTGGGTTATTGGTGTGCAGACTGGTGGTTCCTCGCCGTACAGGCAGACAATCTCCGACTTCGGAGGAATCGGCGATCCTACTGACTTTAGCCAGGACCCCGAAGGGACCTGTTACCCAGGACGCTCGACGAGGACGCGTCAATAGGTCTTGGCCAGTATATAACCCGGCCCTGGTGCTTTGGAAACACCTCTGCGTCCCTCGGCTTTTTTATTTGCTAGGCGATCCTAGATGTACATATATGGATGGTCTCTCTTTCATTACTAATCAAGATGACCCATGTAACTATTTAGTAAGTCATACAAATAACCACCGCCCTCTGATTAACAATTCCACACATGATTCAAAATACATTTTACAATGTCGCCTGCCGAATACTGATTTACAGCAGTTTGATATACGACATTATGATGTGGTTACTGCAGCTTGGTTGTCTAAGTTTGGTTGCTTCAATTTGCTGAAATGTCTAGCCAAATTTGAGCAGCGTATGATTCTCCTGATACAAATACGCAGAAGAATATGTGAATTACAAACAGGTCGTGATAAGAAATCAAGAGAAAGCTCAAAATGCGAGAATCTGTATCGAATATTGCCAAATTACCGTAAGTTATACCCAATAAATCAGATGGTATATTTTAGTTATAGCAGGCAACAGCAAGCCGAAGAAAGCCCAAATATAATCATAAAAACACAAAACCACACAGAAGTGACAAACCTGGACAACCCTGACATCCTTAACAACTTACATGTTAGGCCTTACTTTTATCTACAGGACGCTGGGGATACAATCTTGAATTACGTGAAAGCCGAGGCGCGAAATCTCGACAGCTTTCCACATTGTGTTTACATAAAAATGTCGCACAATGAATATATGCTGAGTGTGCCATTGCCACGTGACGCTGTCTGCGAAGCGCACAAATTGTGTCCACAAATTATCACAAGTAATTTGATCGTTCAGGTGTACCTGGAAGGTTATATTGGATACATAGATATTTTTATTGCATGCCAAAACGCTGATATGGCACTTCCATGGAACACCTGGCATGAGACTGTACTTGTACCGAGCCAAGTTCAGATTTGAAGAGCACATATTTTCAGGATACAAAAAGCGCTGGTGCCCAATGCTTCGGACAGTTGCTATACGGCATACTGCATTTCCCCTTTCAAGATGATCTGCACTTTGGCACTGTCCCTCGACCAGTGATAGATACAACACTGGACAATGTTTTGAAGGTTTTTGGCTACAGACCAGAGATTCGCATGAAACACATCAAGGACCACCATTGCCCAACAACATTAAAGAAATACTTAAATCTCCTTAGACACGACAAGCTTAAGTCTTTCTTCTATACGCGTGACCGTAATCAGATTCAGGAGTTAATTAATTCCTCGCTGGACACAGTGACAGAAGATAGATTACAGCAGGTCCAGTTCACGGTAGTTGTAGAGTTCAACGATTTTATAGGCGAGTACCGTTATAGGTCCTGGATGTGCAATGATAAAAACCTGTTTGCACAAGTTAAAGAACGGCCGATACGTGGTGGTATCCGCCTTCCCAGTCTCTTCTTCCACAACAAATCGAACGTCAGCCAATTGGTGTCGCCGCATCCGTGTTCCGCGAGAGCGACGTGAAGTTAAAAACAAAACATAAAAAAGGGGGAAAAAATCCCACAAAACAACAACATGATAGTCAGTTTTAGCAGATTCAGTGCCAAATAAAAAGCAGATTTGCCCAAAACAAAAATGGATGATGGAAAATGGGAAGTCCCAGTTATGAGTTAAAAGTTGTTTATATGGTAGAAGACATGTTGTATTAAAATGCAATGAGAACATTTCAGCTATATATATTATAAGCCCATGGCACTTAATCAGGTAAATCACCATGGTAGACATAAGACAATTTAAATTACTGCGGGAAGTTTGAAGTCACTGTCTGGTTGGTAATAACATAGATTTTGTTTTAGAGGTGTTAATTTGTATACGGTTTGCAAAGCTCTACATAATTATATTATTTACATTATTTAATTCTTGATGCAAAGACCAGCATTTGTACACACTGTACAGTCGTCTGCAAATAGATCACAGGACGACAAAAGATATAAAGGTAGATCGTTAATATATATATATATGGCAAATAACATAGGGCCAAGAATAGAATCTTGACGTACCCCAATGTTGAAGGTAGTGGTTTGAGACATAAATTTATTGTATGATACTACTTGCTTTCTGTTAGACAGAAAGTTTATGTCCACTGCAAACAATAAACCCCTAGTTATTACTTGCTATCACTATAATAACTAATTATACCACAACAAGCAATGATGTACAGACCAAATGGAACCAGAAGAAACTACGGACCATGTAAACGATGAACAGAAGGAATAACAGAGTCAATGGAATTCTTGATACATGAAGCCCATAAACAGACACTCTCCCGCTGTTTATGCCTCACCTCGACACCGCAAGGTACAAGAGGAACATGATGAGATGAGATGATGATAGATAACTAACTATTCCCACCAAACTGATCAACAATTGCCTCATTATTAGTTAACACAAACCAAATGGAACGAGAAGAAAATGCCGACAATGTAATCGATGAACAGAGGGAATAACAGAGTCCATGGGAATCTCGATACATGAAGCCCATAAACGGGCACTCTCCCTCTGTTTAAGCTTCACCTCGACACCACAAGGTACAAGAGGAACAAAATGAGATGACATGATGATAGATAACTAATTATTCCCACCACTATAAATTCTTCTAACACCAAACTGATCAACAATTGCCTTATTATTAGTTAACACAGGATCTTGAATGCCCCAAGGGGCATCATCACGGATCTTCCTTATCAGTTTGACATCGTCTCTGCTGAGCTATAAGACCTGGCTACTGAGATTATTCTACTCATTTCGTATCACAAAATGCAGGTAATTGAACACATTGATTTCTACCATATGCGTGCATCTATACGTTAATGTAACTATTTGTTGCTCTAACTCTTTATGTAACATATTTTCAGACACAACACAAAACATAATTAACTGAACAGGTGGACAGAGAGACTGTCGGCCAAACTCTTTTTAACGTCCCAACCAAAATTAAATTCAACGATGAGATCGATGGTCCCAGCAGAAAAAGCGAGTCTAATTTTCTCATTTTTAACGGGGTGCTTAATATTCTTGAGCTTGAACTCCCGATGCGCCGATGGCAGGTTACGTGGATCAACCCCCACAACATTCAGCTGAACGTCAACGTTGACCTCCAGTTCAGAAAGCAACGTCAAACTAATGATCGTAAACTTGCCTAGAAAACCGTATTCGGCCTGGGGTTGGGATTGATGGCAACGTCCTGCAATGGATATGCAAACATTTTTTAACGGAACATGATGGTCTAAAACCATCTCAGCCATGTCAGCCCTGGGCACAAACTCCTGTGCAGACTAATGAAATGGAGACCACCATGGCCAAATGTATAACAGCGCTCGCTCTTAAACTTCCGGTGTGCTGATGCCGATGTAGCGGATTCAACCCCTACACCGGTCAGCTGTAATATAATGTTGACTTCTCGTCCTTAACTTGGGAATGTAAATTACAATACATACTTCATACTGTGGAGTTATAGATCATGTGAAGTGGATAGATGAATTATACTTTGGTTGAAATACTTCAAACACAGTCACTCCTGATATTGTTCTGTGGGGGATTTGTTGTTCAAACGATAATGTCAAATTTCAAATGAAGTCTTTCTGCCTGCACTAAATGAGTTAGACTTGTCTAATTTGTAGAGCCTCGGTATTCTTGAGCAATCGTTCATTGTTCGACGAAGAATAAACTACTATTCCCCATAGCGAATACACCAAGAGGAAGAAGACGAAGAAGTTTAGAAAGAGGCGCAAGAAGGAGAAATATAGGAAGATGAAGAAGAAACAGAAACAGAGGAGGAGGAGGAGGAGGCGGCGGCGGCGGAGGAGGAGGAGGAGGAGGATGAAGAAGAAGAAGAAGAAGAAGAAGAAGAAGAAGAAGAAGAAGAAGAAGAAGAAGAAGAAGAAGAAGAAGAAGAAGAAGAAGAAGAAGAAGAAGAAGAAGAAGAAGAGTATATAGATGAAAAAAGATAATTAAATATCTTTTACATCCACAGAACAAGGACCTCAAGAACAAACTGTTTCCTCTTGCAATGACGCAAAGAACAAATCCTAACCAGTTTACTATGTCATTGAGAACTTTAAACGTGTTGTATTAAAACATACGGGTATTTTACAAATTGACTTCATTGGTTTTCCTTGTTGGAAGTTATGTGTCATGTTTATGTACAGGGAGTCGAAGTAGCGCAGTTACTAGAGTTCTTGCCTACCGGCTCGATGGTCGTGTATTCAAATCCTGTTCGAGTCTGGGATATAAAAACAACTGGCATGGATTCCCAGGTAGACCCAGACTAAACCTGTATCAAAAAATGTCATAGGAGGTAAAGTCAGCGGGATTAATATTGACCACATCATTCCAGGAGGGCTGAACGATCTAAACATTTGGAACCAGCATCATACACCCAATGAATGTCCTAGCGGGAAAGGGAAAACAAGAATGTGAACAAATCGTATAAGCGGTTGGTGGCAGTGGAGTTGCTACTGAGGTGAATATGGCGGAAACCTTGGACGACCAGAGTAGCTATAAACGAATGCCTGTAAGAGGTTAATGAAAATATAACAATGTATAAAACTGCAAGAAAAAGACAGTGTTCTTTGCTAATGTAATGACAATGCGCTGAAGAGAAGAGAAGCGCTCAAGAACATCGTGATGACAAGAAAGATCAGTATCAGAGGAGGCATGAGGAGACAGAAGGAGATGATGGTGGGTGGTATAAGGCTCTGAATTCAAGAGTAGTTCATACACGTAATACCACTTCTAGTGATTTTTGCGTGTGGCTTAACTTTCCCTGTTACCAATGTCCCTCCCATCAGGCGAGGTGTGGTCGCTAGCGTATCCGCCTACCGACCTCCTTGCCCTGTGTGTAAAGCCCAGCTCCTGTAGATACGGGGATTTTGTTTCACATTGTCACCAGACTCTGGGATCGACTGTCGTACAAATGTAAACAGGTACAGGGCCATTTTAACCCTTTGAGGCGTATTGCGTATGTATTTCTAACCCCCATGTTTTATAGGCCTCGTGGGTAATGTGATAAATATCCCCCGCCAGCCTTTACTTCCCGGGAAATTTCAAGGTAGGTATTTTAGGCTGGGTCGGCCTGGGAGCCCAGACAATTAAACTAAAAATCCACCTCGGTGGAAATTCTAATTCCTAACCACCGTGTCGCCGGTCTCTCTGGCCGAGGGGTTACAACACTTTCTCCGTAATCCCGTTTATCACGCAGAGTCTCGTAGCGGGCGAGAACTGGGAGCGGTTCACCCCCCCCCCCCCCCGGTGACTTGCGGGATAACTGAGCCGGCCGCTCAGAAAGCAATGGCA
Source organism: Cepaea nemoralis (assembly GCA_014155875.1). NCBI lineage: Eukaryota > Metazoa > Mollusca > Gastropoda > Stylommatophora > Helicidae > Cepaea > Cepaea nemoralis. The sequence continues at coordinate 165,695 of JACEFZ010026242.1, forward strand.
AACTACTGAGCGTAATCTTGCCAAGAGATCAACAGACAGCTGAAAGATGCTGCTGTTGACAGCTAAGTCCTGTAAAAGGATATGCGAAAAAAAAAAAAAAAAAAACACCACCGGGTCAGCAGGTAAATGTGCTGACATACAGGGTTACCGCAGCTTTCATAAAATTGGCATCAGAAACTTCACTGGTATGTTAAAGGATTCTCCCGTGACACTGACCCCATCGAATGCCAACAGGTCTGAAATTATGGACTTAGTACTATATTATCAATTCATCACAAAAACACGAAAACCCGATCTTTCACTTTTAAAATGTTTTCTAACCAAAATTATCACCACCAATACCACCAGTAACACCACCAACACCATCACTAACACCATCAACACCACCCCCACCACCACCAACACAGCTACCGAAAATACCACCACTACCAACATCAATACCAACATCATCACCAATACCATCAACACCAATACAATCATCACCACCACCACCCCAAACATCATCACCACAACCAACACCACCACACACACACAAATACCAACACAAATACCAACACCACCACCAGCATTACCACCACCAACAAAAATACCAACACCACCACCACCAACACAAATACCAACTCCACAATCACCATCAGCACCATCAGAAATACCACCACCACCAACACTACCACCATCACCAACAAAAATAAAATCATTACTCCCAAAACACCATTATCACCACCACCACCTCCACTACCACCATCACCAACACCAACATCACCACTAACAGCACCACCAAGACAACCTCTACCATCATCACCATACCCAACACTACCATCACCACAACTAACATCACCACCTCCAAAACCATCACCACCACCACAACTACCATTACCACATCACTAAAACCACTATCATCACCATCACCATCACCATCACCACCAATACCACCATCACCACCACCACCACCACTAATATCACCACTAATAACATCACAATCAGCACCACCAACACTACCACCATCACCAACACCAATACCATCACTAACCACCACCACCATCATCACTACCACCGCTAACACCAATACCATCACCATCAACACCACCACCACCGAACACCTTGGGCGACCAGAGTTCGAACTTAAGCTCCCAGATCTCTTCCAACCAACTAACTATTGTCTCAAGCAACTAAACAATGACCCAAAGCAACTAACCAAGGATCCAAGAAACTAATGATTGATTGATTGATTGATTTAGGAACCTACATCACAGCATTCGGGGAATTCCCATAAGCGCTCCGTCCCCATCCTCAGCAGCCAGCGACGAGTTCCAACACTGATAGTACCAGTAGCAATCTGATTATATGTCCGTCTCACCTTTCCTCTGAGCGTCGAGCATCGGCCAGATCCCCTCGTCACCCCTCGCTGTCGCATTCTTGCCATACCATGGTGATCCATTTGCTCCTCCGAGGTGTACACGTGCTCCCACAAGGCCGCAACTACGTCTGCCTTATCATGCATCAATACTCCACCAAGTTTTACAGAGCCAGCCAATCTGTCCGCCTGTTCATTCCCCAGCACACCAGCATGCCCCGGAGAAAAGATCTAATACTAATAAATGACCCAAGCAACTAACCAATAGCCACATCAACTAATCAATCACCCAAGCAACTAACTAATGATTCAACCAATGACTAAATCAACTAACCAATGACCCAATCAACTAACCAATGATCAAAGCAACTAACCAGTGACCCAATCAACTAACCAATGACCCTAGCAACTAACTAATGACCAAGCATCTAAGCAATGACCCAGCCTACTAAGCAAGAACCCAAGCAACTAAACAATGACCCAAGCAACTAACCCCAATCAATTAACCAATGACCCAACCAACTAACCAATGACCCAACCAGCCAACTGATGACCCTGTCAGCCAAAAAATCAATCAACTAACCAATGACCCAACAAATAACCAATAACCTAACCAGCGAACAATTGACCCAACAGACTAATCAGTGACCCAACCAGCTAACTAATCACCCAACCAGCTAACAAACCAACCAACTAACAAATAACTCACCAACTAACCAATTACCTTACCAGCCAACACACCATCCCAAAAAAGTAAAATATAAAAAGGGTAAAGTTAAGGAATCGTTTACCTCAATGTCTGCCTCAATATGGATTCGAACATCTGAAACCGAGCTAGCAGGCAAGTTGGTTAGTCACCTCATCACAGCGGGTCCCAAACAGTGGGATTTGAACATTAAAGAACTCTTTTATACACGTTGAGGCAAACTGGTTATATGGTGCTAGCCCCACATTTGTATAATCGGCACACGACCAGTAATTTGGTCAGTACCACGCGGGCCGCCTTTACTGTCCGGGATATGTGTAGCAAAGTGACCTCCCAGTAATCCGGGTTCTCGTAGATGTGCATAAGCGACGGAGATCTGGTGGTAGTGGGACTCGTTGTTACTGTTTCTCCCAGTGCTACACCACTGATACATTTACAACAGAGAATTTAACGTTACACAAGCCAAAATAGTATTATCTGGAGTAACTACAGTGGATACGGTGGAACTTGAATTCTTCTTCACAACATAATATGCCATTTCTAAAGAATCTCGAACTGGAAACAATTAGGTATATTTTGCTCCTGCGAAAAGAAGAGACTTACTAAACACAGACACAATGCACATTTACATACCTTACACGTTAAGAAAATCCATCCTGCAACGGTGAACAACCACGTGTGACTTATCCAAAACATCAGAAGTATTCAATAAATATATAAAATGAACTGTTGTTCTTGTTTTTCGTTGTTCATCTATTTGTGTTGTCCTGTCCTTGACAAAGATTCTTAGAATCGAAACGTCGGCCGTTTTGTGATGTCCTTTTATACTTATATGTTATTTATTATTTCATTTTATATATAAGATTGAATACTCTGATTTTTTGGATAAGTCACACGTTGTTGTTCACCGTTGTAGGATGGATTTTCTTAACGTGTAAGGTATGTAAATGTGCATTGTGTCTGTGTTTAGTAAGCCTCTTCTTTTCGCAGGAGCAAAATATAGCTAATTGTTTCCAGTTCATATTGTTATATCCTGCTGCAGCCGCTGCTTTCTCTAAAGAATTTACTCTGATGTATAAGATAATAATGTGATTGGTGTAACGGTTAGGAGGTTACGGTGACAATTGTTAGTTTTGGCAGCACACCACGCTCCGGGTGTACAATGTTCCTCCCCCGAGGGAGGGGTGGCTGGTGGGTAGGCACACATATCGTTGTATATGTTGAATACGTGCGGAATGCGATCAAAACGATTCGTGGTCAAGGCGCGAACGCATGACAGGAGAAAGACATCCGGAAGTCATGAACCTGGGTGGACCCGTCTCCGAATAATGTCAGGGAAGTGAAAACGCCTAAACACTCGCCGAAAAGGGACGAGGAGGGGAGGGAAATTATTTGTGACGATCGGAATCCTCCTGTCGTGCTTGCTTCCACAGTGGAGTGTAATCATCGGATAAATGTAATGCGGCATCTTGCAGACCGTGTCCCGCTGGGTATTAACGTGATGGTATGGGAGCCGGTCGTTCAGGAAGCAATGGCAAACTACTGAAGGTAAACTTGCCAAGACATCAACAACAGCAGTGTGCTGGTGTTAACAGCGATGTCCTGTAAATATGATATGCAAAAAAAAAAAAAAAAAAAAAAATCACGAAGGGTACTTAACTCAGTTAAGCTTATAGTCATTTACAATATAGCACGGTTGTCACCCTTATGCCCACTCCGTGGCGAAGGTGTTACAGACGTGGTTCGTAATCCCGTTTACCCGCTTTCGAAACAAAGACAGAGTTCCATTGGTTTTTCATTGGTATTGGTGTCGGTCGTTCAGAAAGCAATGGTAAACTACTGAACGTAAACTTGCCAAGAGATCACAGCGGCAGAAATGCTGGTGTTGACCGCGATGTCCTGTAAAAAGGATATGAAACAAAAATCGCCCTTATACTAGGTCCATGGCACAAAGAAACACAGAAGGGTGCCATTCAGTATGCAGTCTCGAATATATTGTAAAATCTTGGCTGGCCGTAGAAAAGATTGCCGGAACTACTGCTACTACGACTACTACTACTACTACTACTACTACTACTACTACTACTACTACTACTACTACTACTACTACTACTACTACTACTACTACTACTGCTACTACTACTACTACTACTACTACTACTACTACTACTGCTGCTACTACTACTACTACTACTACTACTACTACTACTACTACTACTACTACTACTACTACTACCACCACTACTACTACTACCAACACTACTACTACTACTACTACTACTACTACTACTACTACTACTACTACTACTACTACTACTACTACTACTACTACTGCTACTGCTGCTGCTGCTACTACTACTACTACTACTACTGCTGCTGCTGCTACTACTACTACCGCTACTACTACTACTACTACTACTACTACTACTACTACTACTGCTACTACTACTACTACTACTACTACTACTACTACTACTACTACTACTACTACTACTCCAGAGAAAGAGGGCGAACACGTAAACGATGGACGGAGGGAATAGCAAAGTCCATAGGAATATCGATAATGACGCCCATAAGCGGGTACTCTCCCACTGTTTATACTTCATCTCGACAACGCAAGGTACAAGAGGAACATGATGAGATGAGATGAGACTACTATTACTACTTTTTCTAACATTATTACTTCGTAATCTTCTCCCCCTCTTACTCTTCCGCTTTCTTTATCCATTCCATTCGTAACCCCACCCGAAGGTCATATTAGTGTCATGATAGTTGTGCCAGTAGTTGTCCACAACACAACGTAAACGTACCGCAGTTTCATAGCTGATACATTGATGAACTCCAACTGACCACAGCTTGTCGCTTAACTGTAGCTGCTTGCTAATATATTGTTGCAGACAGGGAATGTGTGCGAGTTACATGCCCAAGTCAAGACAGCTGTCAACCTGTGTCCACTCACAAGATTGGTTCCCGTATCCAGCTGATGTAATGAATTGTTTCGTGACAAAATTCTATATTCAGAAATGGAGGTTGTCGTGGCCACTGAGATTCTCAAATGTCCTATAACGGAAGCATAACGCAAACTGAGCAGCTCGTTATCGAGCCACGCGAAAAGGAGGCCACATCAAACAAACCATTCATTAATCAAGAACGAAAGTCAGAGGCGCGAAGAAGATCAGATACCGTCGTAGTTTTTGACAATAAACGATGCCGACTAGCGACCCCAGTGGCACAAAATGAAATACCGCTTGGCTAGCAAATCCACTACGTGGATTGACCGAACCGTGTGGGCGACGACAAAGGTATAGAAGCGTCCTAGTTGCACGAAATGGAAAAGTGCTCGGCTAGCAATTACATTGCGAGGAAAGTCAGTATCACACGCTCATTGAGTGAGCGTTATCAAAGGTGCAAAAAGCGTCCCAGTGGCACGCAATGGAATATTCCTCGGCTAGCAAATCCATTAACGTCGAACGTCATAACCGAAAGCCCATATGCTGGCAACATGAAAGATTGAAAATTGTCCCGGTGTTGCAAAATGGAATATTTCGTGTCCAGCAAATCCATTAAGTGGAATGTCTGCATCGAAAACTCTCTGTGAGGATGTCATCTGCAGGCTGATCTCTCCTGGTTTCCGGAAGAGCAGCTTGTGGTGGACGAGCGGCCCAAGATACGGAAGTGAGGCTAAGCAGCCATGTGCAGGACATGACGATTCCTTGGGTGAGCCCAGTACCAGAGCTCTATGTGTCGGCTCTGCAATTATGGAAGTCTCCTTGGATGGCGGAGAATGCCCATGGTCTGCCCCTGCCTTCACTTGAGGGCTGACCGTTACGTCTTCGGCTGTTCTGAATGGACCAGCTGGGATCGAGGGAACATCACAACAGTAAGAGTCGACCGTCGTACGAAACACCTGGAAAAGAGTACCAGTGACACAGAATGGCATTTGCTTGGCTATCAAATCCTTTACGTGGAATGTCTGCATCGAAATTCACTGTGTGATCTTTGTCAAAGGTGGAAAATGCGTCCCATTGGCACGAAATGGAACATTGCTTGGGTAACAAAACCACTAAGTGAAAAGCCCGAATCGAAAGCTTGCTTTGTGGATGCCATCTGCAGTCTGATCTCTCCTGGCTCCAGGCGGAACAGCCTGTGGTGGACGAGAGGCCTAATACACGGAAGTGAGGCTAAGTCAGCCATGTACAGGACGTGACGATTCCTTGGGTGAGCCCAGTACCAGAGCGCTGCGTGTGGGCTCTGAAATTATGGAAACCTCCTTGGATGGCGGGGAATGCCCATGGTCTGCCCCTGCCTTCTCTTGAAGGCTGATTGTTATGTCTCCGGTTGATATGAATGGGCCAGCTGAGGTGGGGATCAGTTGATAGCGAACTGCACTGGTAATTTCATGAAAAGGTTTGAGCCTGGCCTAATTGCTTGTCAAAGTGAGGGAAAGGTTGGCCACTTATTCTTGTTTGCTCTCAGACCTACCAAAGAATGCAATTCTCGACTAAACTTGGGACACCATTCACATCCTTCTATCAACGTTTGCCATATGTAGATGTCCGCTTTCTAGTCCCGTGCCATTTGAGCCAACATCTTTCAACTTCGACGGTTGAGGTTTCTTTTCTGGTTTCCTCCTTCCTTAAGCAGATTGCCTTCCAGCCCACGTTTTCTATCGAGCTTTGTTACCCTAGCCTTTGAATTACTCACATTCTAAGAGTTAAGATTGTGAATTTAGTGTTATTCCTATTTCTGTGATCAAACGGAGACAATATCGCCAGTTTTATGCCAGGTGACTTTACATTCCTAGAGAAACCTGAAGACCCAATCAACCAGGCTGGGCCAATCCCATAGCGCACCATACTGGTAAAGGTAGTCCCATGCCATTGGGTTGTGAACTGTTAGGCTTATATGTGAATTGGTGAGCTTGTATGCATTTTAGGTTAGGGCATAACGATGTGAGGTTGTCATTTCCCTTCCTCAGCATCCTACCTTTATAGAAAAATCCATCATACACGTGGATCAAATGAAAGATGTATCCAGTCCACAACAAGGATACAGATAAGTAGCTTTTACATTTATATTTTCATGTAGTGTTTTTCAATTACTTGTGTCGGTGTGAGATTTTTGTGTGTGCTGATGAAGACTTTAGCCGAAATGTCTGCTTTGTTACTTGTGATTGTGTTCTCGTAAAGTTTACCGTCTATTTCTCGTTGTTTAGTGATTCATTCATTAGATAATTCCTAGAAACCTGAAAATTGTCGGCAACCCAGTTTAGGATTGTGCAGTTCCTACAGGCCGAGAACATGGAAACAATGCACTACTGAAACCAGGGCAACTGTTCAATTAGCAAGAGCACTAACTTGCAGACCGCTACAACTAATAATACTATAAACACGATACAAGGACACAACTGCCAAACAAATATAATAAACAACAATCGCGGGGTTGATTTTCACAAGAAGCGCTCTTTTTTAAGATTTTCTTTTCATATTGTACTTCAAATTCCTCCCTGTTTCTGAGATTTATTTTCTTCAAAAAGTCAACGTAATGTTTTCATAAATGCACCACTTTCAGTTTATTGACCTGAAAAGAAAAACAAAACCCATGTTGACATATACACATGGATAGATAAATAATATGTAGAAGACATGGAAAAAGGTTTTGCATATCCTTTACAGGACATCGCTGTCAACATCAGCATCTTTCAGCTGATTGTTGATTTCTTGGCAAGATTACGCTCAGTAGTTTGCCATTGCTTTCTGAGCGACCGGCTCTATAATCTCATAAGTCACTGGTGCGACTCGAACCGCTTCCAATTCTCGTGCGCTCACGTCAACCACGAGAGTATTCGGGTTACGGAGAAAGCTGCTAACTTCTCGGCCAGGGAGACCGGCAGAGGACATGGAAAGGGATTAAATAGTTTGTTTTTTCTTTCCTGTTACCTCACATCGAACTCTAGTGCAGTCCACGCTGGACTGATATTTGCATGTGTGCTAGCCTTCCCTCTTACCAGTGTCGCCCGCCATCAGACGAACACACTCCAACTTCTGAGGCACTTGTAACATACGTCCCAAAGTCAAGGACGAGACTTGGAAATTTTAGTCCAACTGACCTGTGTAGGGGTTTAACCCGCTACTTCGCCATCAGAACACCGGAAATTTAGAGCAAGCTGCGATTATCCATTCAGCCATTGCTGACCTACGTTTTAAGGAGATAGCAAAGGATAAATTATCGGAGCGCTTCGAGTTGGCTGAAGGTCTATGTGTGGGTGGGTGGGGGATATGTTGTGGTGGGTGGGAGATGTCTGTGAGTGGGTAGGGAGATGATGTATGTGGGGGTGTATTTAGGGATGTGTTGGTTGGGGGATGCGTGGATGGATGGGGTCATGTATGTGCCTGTGGGTATGTGTGTGGTTGGGCGGTGGATGTGTATGTGGGGGACACGCGGATAGATAGATGGATGGGTGGGTGGGGGATTTGTCTCATAACATGGTAACATGCATTGTTTATGCTTACAACATTCATTTGACAATGTTTTTTCCCTATGTGAAGGCACTATGCACTGATGAACGAAAGATGAGTGACTGGAAGGGCCGAATGTAAGACGGGCCTGCGTGCCCAATTTGTTACCCTTCGAAAATAAAGTCTGTTCGTTCGTTGTTCCACTTGGGAATTAAAGTAAGAAGAGGAGTGTCAGGGTCTTAAACTTGGCTCGCTAACCTAACACATGTGAGACAGTACAAGTACAACGTGATTTGACTTAAGACTCAACGACACAACGTTCAATGGATTTATTTACAGATCATATACCATACGATGATCACAACAAGATATACTTGACACTTCAATACACTTACATACACAATACAGCTCACAGTCTATCTCTCAAGATGTCCAGACACTCGACGTTCATGCACAGAAACCACACAACGCCTTTCTCTCATCATGCGTCCAGTCGAGTCGACGTCCCAGAGCTGTCTGCCTATAGCTCGCAACTTGCCTCCCACCTGAAGTGGCTTCACGAGGCAGGCGTGCGTCTTGCGTCGTCCTTGCCTGACCGCTGGCCGTCTCGTCAGCCAGCAATCTTGCAGGCAGGTAACTACTACTCGCCTGGCGGCGTAACGAAGTTACGGCATCCCTGCTGGGGACTAAGTCGCCTGGCGGGCGTAACGATGTCACTGCATCACTGCACTATTCTAGACTCTGACACTGCTCCCCCGGCAACTTCATGAAAGATGTCATCTTTCATGTCTAATATATGTACATACTGGGTTAATATTTTAACCTTGTCAGAGTCAACCCTTCTGTTGTTATATACATTGGTATCATAATACATGGAAATACACATCTGCCATAGAAACATATAAGACATGGAAATTGTATTCAACGACATGTGGTGTTCAACCTTTAACACTTGTCAGGCTTCATCCTCTCGATGGCTGATTACCTCAATTGCATTACTGACCCAGTCAGATCGGTAGTACCAGCTTCACGCATCTACCTCGCAGCCTCCAAAAAAAACGTAATAATATGGTTCTTGAAACAAAAACCATCTGGCTAGACCGAAATACGGCTTTTACATAAGTCGCATTAAACGCTCAAACCCTGACCTCATTTGGCCAGGAGCTCTTGTGTTGGTCTGCAATGTCGGTAACACTCTGCCATGCCCAGTAGATGGCTACCTGGTGTGTTAACAATCTGGCAACAACATGGCTATTTATATACAACACATTACAGTATACATTTCAAATTATGGCCCTTTGTGTAATGATGTAATAACAAATAAATGAAAGGGGAATAATTTCAAAATTTATGAAATATAATAATTTACAATAATTATCCTATTTCTTAGCGTCATCGCTTGACGTTTCTTCATACTAACGAGAAAAAGTCGGTAGTATGAATACATTAATCAAGATATGATTCTAAGATTACACTACATAAATATATAAACACACAATTCGTGTATTCAACTTTGTTGATTCCTAAAGATTTTAGAATCGTCATAGCTTTTTAAACTTTTATTTGTCGTCTGCTAATTTTGCTCTAAATTTCTAACTAATCCGGAAGTACACACGAACACTAAACAGCTGATGTTGAAGCTTGTAGAACACACTTGTTCCGGTCTGATGTAGTTACGGAAAGTACAATGTTCTAATCGTTCATGTGTTGGATGTTTCACTGTAAAACCTTCTGGATTACGATTGACTGCAGTGGTGTAGCTGTCAATGTTTAGGTCACACGTTCACACACGTATTTAAAATATCCCTGGAATGTTCCACACGCAGATGCCACTGTCAAATTGGATAGTTCGCTTACGGTAAGTTTTTGAGCGAATGTGGCACTGTTCTTGTTCGTAATATATACAATTAATAAAGTTCGCTTTCTACCACACACTACACAATTATACACGACAATCACTACATGAATTAGTAAAATAAGAACACTATATATATTGGGAGTAATCCCTATCACATGACATAGTAGACTTTACACAGCTTTTTGTGAATGGAAAAAAAAATATTCACTGATGGATGGCTGTGTTAATCTGAGTGTATTTTCTCACACTGCACTCAGACATTGGTGCTTACTGGGTCGGTCGGACAACGGGACAACAGATTGGCGATCGTGTTGGTTCTGCCTGGAATATGTTGAACCTCGAAGCTGTAATCTTGGAGTTTAAGAGACCAGCGCGCTACCATCTGGTTTGAAGGTACACCTGAATTTATAAATCGCAACGGGCTGCTGTCAGATTCCACGATGAAATGGCGTCCTAGAAGGAATCTGGACAATTTAGTTATACCCACCACTAATGCTAGGGCTTCCAACTGAGGTATTGACCAAGCCCGTTCTCTGGGTTTTAGTTTCCTGGATACGAAGTACACGGGATGGAGGATGTTATTGTGCTCTTGCAACAAGACTGCTCCAATCGCCACGGAGCTCGCGTCTGTCCGCAATCTGAAAGGTAAATGGAGATTGGGCAATTTCAGGATGGGATTATGTAAGCTATTATCAGAAAAACAAGATAATACTTTACGGAATGCAAATTTTAGGCATTCATTGCTTACAATTTTCTCCGGTTTATCTTTTGTTAGTAAGTTAGTAAATACTTCGGTCAGTTCGGAAAAATCAGGAATGAACTGCCGGTAATAATTTATCAGTCCCAACAAACTTCTGACTTGCTTTTTAGTAGTCGGAAGTGAGAGTTTTAGTATCTTGGACACAATGTTATCGTCTGTCGTGACAAAGCCATTGGATATTTTGTACCCCAAGAAGGATATTTCCTGGTAGGCTATGTCTACTTTCGCAGGCTTTACCGTCAGTCCGTGCTGTCTAATACGTTCAAATGTCTGTTCTAATGTCTTTATGTGCTCTGTCATTGTCTCTGTGTGAACACAGATGTCGTCTATATAGCAAATTATGTTAGGAATGTCTACTAGTAAAAGTCGTGTCATACGTACGAATGTGGCTGGGGCATTGACAAGCCCAAATGGAAGTTTGCACCATTCGTACAGTCCCCAAGGTGTGGCAAATGCTGTCAGATGTCTGCTCTGTTCGTCTACCGCTATTTGCCAATATCCTTTAGTCATGTCTACCTTCGTAAAGAACCTAGCGTCTGTCAGTTCTGTCAGTAGATCGTCAGAGTTAGCCATTGGCTCAAGATCTAGAAGAGTTATTTTATTGAGCTTCCTATAGTCGACACACAGTCTTATCGTGTTGTCCTTTTTGCGTACTATGACCATTGGAGATGAGAAGTCTGATTGGGATCGTCTTATGATGTTGTTTTTCTCTAAGTTGATGATCTCCTGATGTAGGTGTTCTTTGTAATGTAATGGAATGGTGTATGGTCTGCATCTTATGGGTGTGTTTGACGTGAGTGTGATGTGATGCTGTACTAATTCTGTTTGTCCTGGGTTGTTAGAGAAGATGGTGTTGTACTGTTGTATTAGCTGTTTGCAACTGTCTGTTTCTGCTTGAGTTAACTTTGGGTTGATTTTGATCTCCTTCAAGCAGTTTGTCGTGTCTAATGCAGGTGTTGGAATTTCGTCACTAGCCTCGTCATCTTCATGATCTATTATCACTGTACAAGCTGTTGTATCGTCTTGTTCGTTGTCTCTGTTGTAGTATGGTCTTAGCATATTTATGTGGAATATTTTGTGTTTGTCTTTTATTTGGATCTCGTAGTCTACAGGTGAAATCTGTCTCGTCACTTTAAAAGGTCCCTGCCAAGAATCAGTCAATAAGTGTCTGTCACTAGGTAATAGAAGAAGAACGTCCTGTCCAGGTGTCAACGTTATTGTCCTGTTACCTTTGTCAGCATACTGTCTATAAGTAGCACCAGATAATTTTAGTGCATTCTTTGCAATTATACAAGATTTGATGATTCTTTCACGCAATGATGTAACATATACGTATGATGATATGGGTTTAAGTACTGGAGTGGAGTCAGTTAACATTTGGTGATAAATAGTTAATGGGCCACGTGGTTTGGCACCATAGATAAGTTCAAAAGGAGAGAAACCGGTACTAGAATGTGGTACCTCGCGATAAGCAAAAAGAATAGCTGGTAGATATACATCCCAGTTATTGGGGTGCTCTTGCGTGACTTTTGCAAGCATGTGCTTTAAATCGCCGTTAAATTTTTCTATAATTCCACTAGAGTGAGGATGGTACGGGGAATTGAAACATTGCTTCACTCCCAACATTTTGGTGAAAGCTTGGGTAGATGCGGCGATAAACTGAGTGCCCCTATCTGATTGGATAGTGTCTGGAAATCCTATCCGAGAAAAAATATGGAAGAAAACTTCCATTATATCATTGGCAGTTATGTTCTTTAGCGGAATAGCTTCCGGCCAGCGGCTACATTGATCAATGACAGTTAGAATATATTTATTCCCTCTAGTTGTTGTATGATTGAGAGGGCCCACTATGTCGACAGATAATTTTTCAAAAGGTCGACTGGCTAAGTCAGTGACTTGTAACTTTGCCTGTGGGTGTTTACCTTTTTTACCAGTTTCTGGCAGGTGTCACAACTTCTGCAATATTCTTTAATGTCATTGCAAAATTTGGGACAATGAAACTGTGTTCATAATCTTGATCTGGTCTTAGCGTATGCCATATGCCCTGCAAGAGGTATATCATGGGCAAGATGTAAGGCTTGCCTGCGATAATTAGTTGGCAAAACAGTTTGCTCTGTGGTGTTGTCACCTCTGGTATAATACCTGGTGAGGATATCATTTTCCACAGCAAAATGCCATTTTGCATTCTTGGTTACCTTTGGCTTTTGGCCGATCAGATTAAAATATTTTAACAATGAAGGGTCAGCCTTTTGAGCTGTTACAAACGTTTCCTTCATGGTGTTAGTAGGTAGTGATACTGGGCTGAGCATTTGTATAGCCTCAGTTTGATTACTTTCATCTTGCACTCTAGCAGTAGATCTAGTTACTGCGTTCACACATTCAATGATATCAGATGGTGATGAAACAATGTTATCAATGATGTCATGAGATCTTAGTGCTACATTAGCTACCATACATTCAATAGGTGGTGTAACATTATCAATGATGACATTGGATGGTGATGTTATGCTATCATCAATACACAGAGATGTTATGTCATGAGGTTTATCATTCACCTCTGGTAAATTTCCAATTATTACATCACACACTGGGTTTGTTAATGCAGCGCACTTTACTTTCCCAGTGAGGAAAGGTGTTTCAATATATGCCCATGCTAGTGGGTATTTCTCAATATTGCCTGAGAATGTTCTGCATGTTACGTGCCTGCCTGTATAGTCTGTAGGCATTATGAACGTTCTCTTCAGACCAATAAGTGAGCTGCCCGTGTCCCGAAGGACTGTAGCAGACTTGCCATTCACGTATCCGTGATGGACGTTTATCTTGCCTTTAGAATCTACTACCAAATTAGCTTCTTCATTGGCAATAGGGATGGCGTGGCCGCATGTTAAAATACCATCTTCATAAAAGGTGTTACAAACAGTACATTTATTTGCGTTAAACATGTCAAAAGCCTGTGCTGAGTTCACAGGATGTTTCTCTGATTGTTCTTCATCTGACGATGAACTGTCAAACAAGGCGGCATTTGCTTTGTTGGTCATTTGCCTACCTTTACAATCCTGGCGATAGTGTCCGTACGCCTTACAGAGGAAACATTTACGCAAATTTCTGAAGGATCTACGCTCCTTATCTTGTCTGTTTACCATGTTTTGTAGATAAGTATGATATGCGGGGTTCTTGTCGCACATCTCACCTTGATGATGTGAAATTTTACAATATTTACAGTGATTATACTTCTCAGAAGTAGGCTTATGAGGTTTCTGCCTACTATAGGGCTTGTCATAGTTAGCCGATGCTACAAAATTTATGTCAGTAGCTTCACTGGCAAAACAATGTTTGTTGGCTGTGTAATACGCCGAACCACGTCTCTCAATCTCATCTACACTAGTGCATTCATTCTCCTGCAAAAATTTTGAAAATGCTGATGGAATGGATGAAATGACTTTATCTCTAATGATCAGATCTTCTAATCTTTGATAATTTTTGTCAATTTTAGCTGCTGAAGTCCATTTGGTAAATATATCTCGGACTAAGCAGAGGTAATCAGAGAACGTCTGAGTCGGTTTTGGGACTCAAATTGCTGAATTGTTCTCTGTAACCTGCCTCATCTAACATAAAATGTGCCATAATCTTTGATTTCAGATAATGGTAGTCTTTTCTGAGGTCTTTGGGGATGGTCTCAATGACTTTAAGAGGCTCCCCTGATAAACTCCTCATATAAACAATATTCCATTCAGACAGTGGAACCTGGTAATGTTCCATTAAAGTCTCAAAATTTTGGGTAAAGGCTGCGATGCAGTCACCCGAGGTATAATTACGTACAATACCTTGATATTTCTTGTACTGGTTTTCTTTCTCCAGTCTCTCAGATTTCTTAGACTCTTTGTTAATGGCAGTCTCAGTATCAAGTTGTTTCATCTTTAACTGTAACTCCAGTTCTTCTCTCTTACTCTGAGCTGCTATTTCTGCCTTCTTAAGTTCAATATCTAATTCGGCTTGCTTTGTCTTTGCAGCCAGTTCTAATTCGGTCTGTTTTGCTGCAGCTTCTGCCTGCTTTAAGGCTGTTTCTGCCTCTACTTGCTTGGCAGCCCTTTCAGTCTCTGCCTGCTTTAATGCTCTTTCAGCCGCTCTTTCATCGCGTTCATTAGCTTTCTCCTGTACTAGTAGGTATTCAGAGTATTTCTTCTCACTCCACTTCGTTAACTCATCACCTGTCAACTGTAACTTTAACCCCATATCGATGAAATCATTTAATGAAGACATGATGGAAAATGTCAATGAAATACCAGCCACACAATTTGTTATAAGTGGTTAGTAAAATAAACAATTTACAATTTGTTCTCTATTGACAATACGTGCCTAAAATTGCATCCTTAAAGTATATGAAAAGAAAAATATACTCAAGTGCCCTGGATGCGGTGAAGAACGGTTGGAAATCGGGCTAGGAACTGTAGGGTCGCTACTTCGAAACACAAATGACCTCTACGCGCAAGGTTTCAGATGGTACGGAAAACCTGCTTTGTTTTTGGAGGAAATAAATTAGCGTCTATTTGATGGTGTGTGCCTGCTTGTCACTAAGTATTGATTAGGTTTGTATGGCGTTGAGTGTAATTGTAGGTCGTAAGTTTGTCCGTCAACAATTTTTTTTTCAAAACACAAGTCACTTTCTTTCCAAAACTTTTGCGTTCCACAACTCAATTCACAAAGACAATCTACATATATCTCAACACTCTACAACATTGATGACACATCACTTACATCAAGATGACATTCAGTAAGGACATAGACATCAAGTTTACAAGATGGCGACAAGGTCACAATGGCGACAAGATCACAATGTCGACAAGGTCAAAACGGTGACAAGTTCACAAATCACAAATGTTTTACACGTTTACAAGATCAAACAATATGTATGCACTGTACGTTTACAAATAGTCTCCATGTTTAAACAATGTAGTAATATATCAAAATGAGCCTTCCACGATCACATTTACATGTACTATAAAGTTTGACAAAAATTCTAAGTTCACAAACTCTAGTTTTAAATGTTAATCACATAAACACGTTCATTTCAAAGCCGGACGAATGCCACCACGTCCACACATGTCAGGGTCTTAAACTTGGCTCGCTAACCTAACACATGTGAGACAGTACAAGTACAACGTGATTTGACTTAAGACTCAACGACACAACGTTCAATGGATTTATTTACAGATCATATACCATACGATGATCACAACAAGATATACTTGACACTTCAATACACTTACATACACAATACAGCTCACAGTCTATCTCTCAAGATGTCCAGACACTCGACGTTCATGCACAGAAACCACACAACGCCTTTCTCTCATCATGCGTCCAGTCGAGTCGACGTCCCAGAGCTGTCTGCCTATAGCTCGCAACTTGCCTCCCACCTGAAGTGGCTTCACGAGGCAGGCGTGCGTCTTGCGTCGTCCTTGCCTGACCGCTGGCCGTCTCGTCAGCCAGCAATCTTGCAGGCAGGTAACTACTACTCGCCTGGCGGCGTAACGAAGTTACGGCATCCCTGCTGGGGACTAAGTCGCCTGGCGGGCGTAACGATGTCACTGCATCACTGCACTATTCTAGACTCTGACAAGGAGGTAAAGGAATACATGGGGGTCATAGGTAAATATTATGTCAACTACCTCTACTTCCCAGAGAAACCTCTGGTGGCAACTTTATGAAGCTGGATCTTGGTAGTCCAACAACCCTGTCACTAATTGTAAGTCAATTCAGGAGACTCATGAGAGTCGGCGCTGGAGCTACGGAGTGCTTAATGCGACGCTTTCGGAGGGGCGCCCTGCGGATAGAGACCGAGCCATGTGAGAAAACCCGGGTCAATGAGGTCTTTCTGGTGTCTGCCGATTCCATCGACGATGAACTATGGTTTTCGTTTAGTTTAGTTTAGTCGACGGATCAACATCATGGCACATGAGTGCAACTCATAAGTGCTCCGTTCTTCTCCTAACCCAAGCCTGAGTCCAGAGAAACTCAGCTCAGTGCACGAACTCCGTAGCACCGGCGAGGATCCTGAAATACTTTGGGTAGATTTTTAACTCGAAATTTTTACCGAGCAGTGCCGTTAGGCTACTCTTTTTCGATTTCCAACTGCCAAGGGATTTTTTACGTGCGCAACAATACACACGGGTGTCCGATCTCACTACCCAGAGACCAGGGGAAATTTTGTTTCTAGAAGTCCACGTGAAAAAATCCCGGTCCTCACGGGGGATGAACCCGGAACCTCCAGCACTCGAGGCAGACACCATACCTCGAGACCACTCAGCCCCCCCCCCCCCTAAACCCCCTGTGGTTTTCGTGGGTGACTTTTGTGTTGGCATTGGCGGCGGCATTACACATCCCTGTTTCACACCCCTTTTAATAGGTTGATATTTACCTACTTCATTATCAATCCATATGATAGATCTGTTTTCTATGTTTTTCTTTCCCCACCAATTTGTAGATTTTCAAGCACATCTAATTTGCCGTACACTACCAAAAGCCTTATCAACGTGATAACATGCACATCTGTTTGTGTGTGTGTGTGTGTGTGTGTGTGTGTGTGTGTGTGTGTGTGTGTTAAAAGCATTGTGTATTGTTCGTGTTTTTACACGGCGTGTAGATGACTTTTGTGTTATTTTACATTCCTTTGAAATGAAGGTACCGAAATACCATTAATTAAAAGCGAAAATAAACCAAATGAAAACAAACAGACCTTGTGATTCCTGAGCTCTCCTTTTCATGTGCTCGCGTGCGCGCGCCCCGTGGGCAACCGACCTGGGATTTTCAACCATTTTACCGGTCTTAATCTCATGGTAAATATTAACGCTCTTTCATGTTCCGGTATGTTAGTTTGTGTGACCCTCTTTGTATACTTGTGTGTGTGCGCGCTTGTATTTGACTATCGGTGCGTTTTTGTATGGATGTCTGTTTGTTTCGTTATACTTGTGTGTCTGTCTGAATGTAGAAGTATAGGCGTTCCTGATTGTATGGTTGATGTCTTTGTGGTATCTGTATGTATACTTGTATGGTTGATGTCTTTGTGGTTGTATGTGTTTTTGTATATGTTATAGACAATGAGGCTCGTGTAGACGATTACGATGATATATTGCCTAGAGGAACAGTCTAAGCACCTGGAACCGTATTGACACGCGATGATAGTCCTCTTCAGTGTTCTGCGGGCCCGATCGAGAAGCATCACCATTACAGCGGACATCAACCACTCAGAACTACGACCCCCTCACTATATTACTAAACCCAGACTCTTAGTTTTTTCAGATTATACCCTCTTATTACATTTATGACCACTGATATATCGACCACTAATACCCCTTACCACCATATCCATTACAACTTTATACCGTCTCAATTCATCCAGCATTATTTCTCTTGGTCAGGTCAGCATGGCCGAATGGATAAGAACGCGTGTTCTTAAACGTCCGGTGTGCTGAGGCCGAAGTTAATGGATTCAACCCCAACACCAGACAGTTGGACTAAAATGTTGACCTATTGTCCGTGACTTGGGGACGTAAATTACAAGTACCTCTGAACTCGGAGTAGGTTCGCCTGATGGCCAGGGACACTGTTAATAGGTAAATTAAATCCACACGCAAAATTCAGTCCAGCAGTACTATAAACAGTGTGTCTGGACTACGCTTGGGTTCAAAGCGAGCGAGCGCAAAAAAAAAAAAAAATCCTATTGGTTTGCCCCTGCCTCTCTTCCCCTTGATCTGTCTACATTGGAATACCTCGAACCCGCTGAGGAAACAACACCAGCCTAGGCCTAATCTAAACAATTTCATATGTACTGAAAGGCCCCGGTTAACGTCGGGGTTATGTTATTGGAAAACGCGACTTTAAATGAAACGGCCTATAGCGAAACGGTATAAGGTGTATACACAGGTGACGACGTTATGGCAGAACGTAGCGACGTAAAGTGAAGTTATGTCACATTGTGACAACGACGTTATAGCGAAACGATGTAAACCAAAGCAACGGATAGCGGGGCCTTCGAGTACTATGCTGAATCACGCACTGGTGAATTTCCAGTATCAGTCTTGCATGTCCCGCTAATTCTTGGGCTTGGAGAGGGCTAGGGGAGGTCTGCAACAGTCCAAGAGGAGATGACATTTCGGTACCGCGTCGGGAGGAAACTCCGTACACCAACCTCATTCCGATTGATGCAACACCTTTTCTACGCTCATACGAACTCAACATCAATGAATCGAATTTAAGATAAAAAAATGCCCCCCAGAGCATTGCCACAAGCCACCATACCAAAGAACCAATCACCCAACCAACCACCCATTTACCGATCCACACAACCAACCACCCACCCAGTCAACCACCCTACCAACCACCCACCCAGTCAACCACCTTACCAACAAACCACCCAACTAAACAACCACCTTACCAATCACCAAGCCAACCAATCCACCACACAACAAACCACGCACTCAACCAACCAACCACACAACCAACCACCTACTCAAAGACACAACCACCTACTCAACTAACGAACTACCCACTCAACCAACTACCCATCCAAACCGCTTCTCAAACAACCACCCACTCAACCAACCACCCACTCAACCAACCACCCACTCAACCAACCACCCACTCAACCAACAACCCACTCAACCAACCAACCACACAACCAACCAATCACCCACTAAACAAACTAACCACGCAACCACACACTCAACAAACCATCCACTCAGTCAACCAGCCAATCAACCATCCAACCAACCACCCACTCACACAATTAATCACTCATCCAACCAATAAACCAACGAAACACTCAACAAGCCACTCAACCACCCAACCAAATACTCACCCACCCAACCACAAACCCACACACCCAACCAACCAACCACTCAACCAAATACCCACCCAATCAACCATCAAACCAACCAACAAACCAACGAAACCCCCAACCAGCCACCCAAACATCCAACAAGCCACCCAACCACCCAACCAGCCATCCAATCACTTAACCAACCAACGACCAAACCAAACAACCACCCAACCAACCAACCACTTAACCAACCACCAACTCAAACAACCATCCACTCAACCAACCAACCGCCCACTCAACTCAACCAATAACCCAACCTACCACCCACTCAAAACAACCACCCAACCAACCACTCAACCAACCAACTATCCAACCAACAACTCAACCAACCAACCACTCAACCAACCAACCACTCAACTAACCAACCACGCACTCAACAAAACAACAACCCCACCAACCACTCAACCAACCACCCAACCAACCACCACTTAACCAACCACCAACCAACCAATCAAACACTCAACCAACAACCCGCCCATCTAATCAACCTACCAACGAACCACCAAACCAGCCACCCAACCACCCAACCGACCACCTACGCAACCAAAACCAAACCAACCAACAAACATACGAACCACCCAATCACCCAAACGACAAGCCACCCAACCAACAACTCAACCAGCCAGCCACCAAACCAAACAACCCCTAAACCAACTAACTAACCACCCACCCACCCAAGCAACCAATCATTCAACCACCCGCCCATCCAACCATCCACCCAACCAACCAACAAATTAACGAACCCCCACCGAGATAACCACCCACTCAACCAACTAACTAACTAACCACCCAACCAACCAGCCACCCAACCACAAAATCAATCAGCCACTCAACCATCCATCCACTCAACCAACCAACCACCCACTCAACCAATCAACCACCCAACCACCACTCAACCAACCAACCTCTCAACCAACCACCCAATCAACAAACCACTCACTCAACCAACCACCCACCCAACCAACCACCAAAGCAACCAACAAACCAACAAATTCCCCAACCAGCCAGCCAACCAGCCAACCAACCTCCCAACCATCAAACCAGCTACCCAACCACAAAACGTACCAACCACTCATCCAACCAACCACCCACTCAACCAACCACCCACTCAACCAACCATTCACCCACTCAACTAACCAACCTCTCAACCAACCATCTAACCAACCACCCACTCAACCAACCAACCACCCAACCAACCAAACACTTAACCAGACAACTGCCAACCAACCACCCACACAACCAAACACCCTCTCAACCAGCCACCCAACCACCAAACCGACCACCCATCCAAAAAACCACCTAAACAACCACCCGACTCAACTAATCATCCACCCATCCAACCAGTCACCAAACCAACCAACAAAACAACGAACCACTTAACCAGCTACTCAACCACCCAACCGACTAGTCACCCAACCAACTATCCACTCACCCAACCAAACAACCACTCAACCAACTAATTAACGACCCAACCAACTACCCACCCAACCAACCACTCAACCAATCAACAACCCAACCAAGCAACCACCAAACCAACCAACAAACAAGCGAACTCCCACCCAGCCACCCAGCCACCCAACCAGCTAGACAACCACCCAACCAACCTACCAACCAAGCAACCACCAAAACAACCAACAAATCACCAAACCAGCCACCCAACCAACCACGCACGCAACCACCCAACCACCCAACCAACCAACCACCCAACCAACCACCCACTCAACCAACTAACCAAATTATCAGCCAATTAACCAACCACCCACCCACCCAATCAATCAACAACCAACCACGACACCAACCAACCACCCATCTGACCGACCGACCGACCCGACCACCAACCACCCACCCAACCAACCAACCATCTAATCAACCACCCAACCAACCAACCACTCCCCCACTCAACGAATCAACCACCTGACTAACCAACCAACCATCCATCGAACCAACTACTTACCCAACCAACCATCCACTCAACCAGCCAACCATCCAACCAACCACCCACTCAAACAACCAACCACTCAACTAACCATCCAACCAATCATCCACCAACCACCTACTCAACCAACCAACCACTCAACTAACCATCAAACCAACCAACCACTCAACCAACCACTCAACCAACCAACCAAATACCCACACAACCAACCAACCAAACAACACAACAAACCAAGCATCCACTCAACCAACTAACCAACCACCCACTCAGCCAACCAACCAACTACCCAACCAACTAACCACCCAACCACCCACTCAACCAACCAACCAACCAACTACCCACTCAACTAACCAACTACCCACCCACTCAACCAACCAACACAGCACCTATTCAATCAACCAACCACCATAACAACTAACCAACCAACCACCTACTCAACCAACCAACCAACTACCCACTCAACTAAACAACCAAGCAACCACCCACTCAACCAACCAGCCAACCAACCACCCACTCAACAAACAAACCAACCAACCACTCTAAGGAGCTTTACGTTCAGTAGTTTGGCATTGATTTCTGAACGACAAGTCAACGTTAAAATCCAAACTGACATGTGTAGGAAACGAGCTGGCTGTGTAGTTACAGTGTGATGACACATCATTCATAGAACAACTCAATCACCATATACGTTTCTTTTAATCTAGAACTTTGCTCGAACACATTTACAGCGTCAGGGATCGAATTGTCGACGCCCGTTTGACCTAATTTGTTCAAGCAGTCACACAAGATAGCTTGTGCAATTCCTTAACTTTGTTTCTAGGAATCAACACGTAACCAGAACATCACTATCTACAGTCGCAAATTCACCCCATTGTAGATTCAACACAATATTAACATTATTCATGAGGAATACTACCGTCTCCACAATGAAGGTTGGCTGCAATGGAACTCCAACAGCCTCTCGCACTGACTGTATATTTTATCAGGTTGCTGTTCATCCATATTTTGATGGTATCTACCCACTTGTATCGTTGTCTACCTCTTACTCGCCTGCCCTCAGCCTTGCCCTCCAGTATATATTTTATAATAGTGTTATGACTTTTAACGTGGCTGAAATATTTCATTTGCCTCTTTTTTATTTCTTTCATCAACTCTCTTTTCATTCCCAGTTTTTCTAGAACCACTGTATTTGATTGCTTTTGTTTCCGTGAAATATGACATATTCTTCTGTATATCCATATCCAGGGCTTCTATTCGACTTTCTAGTTGCTTGCTCAATGTCCAGGCTTCCACGCCATACAGTAGCGTTGAATATATGTAACATTTGACAATTATCATCTATAATGCTTTGTTAATCTCTTTAGATGTTAATACTGATTTGATGCTGTTGAACACATTTTTGCCCATTCCTATTCTCTTTTTGATTGCTGTTTCACTTCTGTTATCCTCTGTTATTACATATCCACGATAGGAGAAACTTGTTACTTGTTATAGTATCTCCCCATTTACAATGATGCTCATTGATGACCTTTCCTTTCCACTGCTAACTATCATGGTTTTCGTTTTGTGGATGTTAATATCTAAGCCGCCGTCTCCCTGGTCTAGGAGTTACACGATTTTCTCCGTAATCCCGTATACTCTTGTCAGTGGCGTGAAATGATGAGAATCGGTAGCGGTTCTCTCCGCGTCGGTAACTTCCGGCGTATGTGAGTCGGTCGCTCAGAAAGCAATGGCAAACTACTGAGCCTAATCTTGCCCGCCAAGAAATCAACAATCAGCTAAAAGATGCTGATGTTGACAGCGATGTCCTGTAAAGGATATGCGGAAAAAAAAAATCTAAGCCACATTATTTTTTTTTTAAATGATCGTTTATTACGTACAAAAACAGTATCTTTTTACATAAGCGAATACAACATATACATTCATACACATGTAACAGCATTGTATTCATGGCATGGTGTAACTACCTACATATTACCTGTTGACGATGATGGTTGAGTAATCATTTGCTCCCATGATTACCAAAACATTTAAAAGAAACCCTTTCACTTACAAATTGGGCACCCAGGCCCGTCTAACCTTCGGTCCTTCCAGTCACTCATCTTTTGTTCAACAATAGTACATGATGCATTTACATAGAAAAAAAACATTGTCAAATGAATGTTGTAAATATAAACAATGCATATTACTATGTTAGAGAGAGAGAGAGAGAGAGAGAGAGATAGAGAGAGAGAGAGAGAGAGAGAGAGAGAGAGAGAGAGAGAGAGAGAGAGAGGGGAGAGAGAGAGAGAGAGAGCTTAATCACACGTACAAATGATTTATTTGGGGCGGGTTGGGCTGGGCTGGGACAGAGGTCATCACCCTTCAAAATACATTTGCGAAGGTTTTAGAGAAGATAGTCGCTGTCAAGCTGCAAGAGTTTTTGGAAAAGCTGGAAGCTTTTTCCAAGAGGCATGGGGAGCTACAGGCCAGGAAAAGATAACTGGTCAAATGCAGCCACTTTTGCCTTTGATGTTTATGAGGGGTTCCAGAGTAGACAGGAAACGATGGCGGTAGCGCTTGATCTCGAGGATGCGTACAATAGAGTTCGAAATGATATTTTGATGACCGCACTGATGGAGAAGGGGGTCAATCCCTGGTTGGTGAACTGGATAGCAGCCGTCCTGCATTCTCGTCGGGTTGCTCTCCGTCTGGGCGCATGGACCTCAGAGCCACATATGTTAACCCCGGGACTGCCACAGGGATCTGCAGTCTCACCGGTGCTCTTTAATGTGTATACGAGCAAGATTGCAAACCTAGAAGCACCAGGGGTTGGAAGAATACTAACATTTGCAGATGATATTCTTGCATATAGGCAGGGGAGAGATAGGGAGCAAACAGCCCAGGAGTTACAGGCGACAGTAGACAAAGTGATTGACTGGTGCACTGAAATGAGTGCTGTCATCCACCGGAAAAGGCGGCTGTTTTGTGGTGCTCTCTGGACAACAGGATTGTAAGAGCTGATGTCCCAAGCCTCGCGATAGATGGTAGAAATGTCAGCAGAGAGAACAAACTGAAGTATCTGAGGATCACATTTGACAGCAGCCTATCCTTCAAGGACCATGTGGAGACGGTCGTGACAAGATCTCAAAAGGGACCAATGCACTTAAAACTATGGCTGCAATGGACACAGAGCAGAGAATGCTTTTCACACTATACCAGCACTTGATCCTCTCAGTAATTGATTATGGATTAGGTCTGCTCACTGTCTCAGAGAGTCAGCTGGTGAAGTTAGAGCGCATACAGAACGAAGCTATGCGGGTCATTCTGGGATGCACTAGAGACACCCCAGTAGTGTGTATGCGTTACATCATTGGTCTGCCGACTGTTGCTGGTAGGCTCAAGGTGATGCAGGCGAAGGCATACCTCAGAGTAGCTGCAGACACAGACCACCCACTGCATGAGGCGCTGGACGCAGTTAAGGGTCAGCGACTGATAAGAGGGAAATCATGGATGGCTCAGGCGGAGGATACGATCAGACAGGTGTGCCCCTTGGAGAACATTAGGCGTGGAGAGGAGTGGGTCAGAGTGCCAGCGGAGCAGTCAGACTTGTGCAGAGTTATAATCACATTAAGCCGGGAGTGCAGGGAGTGGCCAGCAGGGGCCACGGAAGTGGAAATCCAGCAACTAATTCAGGACAATGCTCACTCGAGTGATGTGATTATCTACACAGATGGTTCGGTGTCAAGAGGTGAGAGAAGTGGCTGGGGGTTCATAGCCAAAGCTAATGGTCGATGTTTGGGGCAGGAGAGCCTGGCATATGATACCACAACATCCAGCTTAAGAATGGAAGTGGAGGCAGTCACTGCGGCTCTCCGCTGGATGGAGAATACGACACACACACACATCGTGATTGTAACTGACTCAGAAAGCATGCTGACGAGGGTGAGGACGGGCAGACTTCGTGCGGAGTGGCTTGCTTCGCTTCGGAGGTCACGGGTGACAAGCATCGCCTGGATCTTTTCTCCGGGGCATGCCGGTGTGCTGGGAAATGAACAGGCGGACAGATTGGCTGGCTCTGCAGAACTTGGTGGAGTATTGATACATGACAAGGCAGACGTGGTTGCGGACTTGTGGGAGCACGTGCACACCTCGGAGGAGCAAATGGATTACCATGGTCTGGCAAGAATGAGACAACGAGGAGTGACGAAGGGATCTGGCCGACGCTCAACGCTCAGAGGAAAGGCGAGACGGACTTATAATCAGATTGCTACTGGTACTATTAGTGTTGGAACTCTTCGCTGGCTGCTGAGGATGGGGACGGAGCACTTATGGGAATGCCCCGAATGCTGTGATGTCGATTCCTAAATCAATCAATCAATCAATCAGAGGTAAAAGACATCTCAAACTGTTTATGTTCGTATTCCCGTTCCACGGTTTGACAAAGAAAACTGACCTACATTATAGTTTCCTTTATGTTGTCCGGACTGGGGCAATAGTCTCACCGCCAGTGACACAGAAGGAGAGGATAATGACACAATCTTTTTTTTTAATGATAATATAACATTTATGAAATGGTATATTTACACACGCTCATACGCCTCCTTTCCAATTTTTTTTTCATGCACACTTAGTTTTATGTAACAAATTTAAACGTATCACCGAATACATCATGTGTGAAACATTGGAAACACGTTCCATTTTGAAAGGAAAATTTAAAAACAGGTATGTGTGGCGTTTGCACGCGAGAGAAAGAGAGAAAGAGAAACAGAGAGAGAGAGAGAGAGAAAGAGAGAGAGAGAGAGAGAGAAAGAGAGAGAGAGATGGAGAGAGCTAGGGAGTGGGGAGAGAAAGAGATACAGAGAGAGAATGAGAGAGGACGAATGTGTGTGTGTGTGTGTGTGTGTGTGTGTGTGTGTGAGAGAGAGAGAGAGAGAGAGAGAGAGAGAGAGAGAGAGAGAGAGAGAGGGGGGGGGGGTTACTTCCTGGCTGACAAGGACCTTGGACCTATGCAATTCAGCTTGTCTTTGTGTGGGTAGCCCAATGCAATTTTGTCCCTGGTTGTTGTAATATTACCCATTCTCCGGTGGCAAAGAATGGCAGTGTGCTGATTCATTGCACATGTGCTGGTTACTGTAAGAGATTTTAAAGAGAAAAGTCAAGTTTTTTTCCATTATAAACCATTCTAAAAATTTAATCAACCCAAGTGCATTACAGACTCAACAATATTTCTAATTGCAAGAGAAAATGAAATTAAAGAAAGTTTACACATTTCAATCAGGAAATATAGTAAATAGTTTGTATTTGAACATTAATAAAAATAAGTTTCTGTTGTATGTAAGGGAATTGAACCTGGCCTTGATTCTGAAAGTTCAAACTAAATTTCTGTATTCTGCTAGTGTTTGAAGTAGCTTTTGTGTGTGTGTGTGTGTGTGTGTGTGTGTGTGTGTGTGTGTGTGTGTGTGTGTGTGCGTGCGTGCGTGCGTGTGTGTATGTGTTTTGAGAAGAGTGATCAGAAAGATTGCCTTTGTAAATGTCTGTTTCTTTGACTGTGTATGTTTGTACTAGTTGTTGGGGAGATTTCACTGCGTCTGTGACTGTTTGGCATGTGTAGAACATGTGTTCTTCTGTCTCTTGAAGTCTCATTGTTGTATTCGGGATACTACGTCGTGAGGTCCCAATCTCTTCCACGAAGGCCAACTATCTTCACTATTGCGTCCTAAACACGTCATACACTCTGCTGTTTCGCTTTCGAAGCCGTTGATCAATGTAGATTCATTCGCCTTGTTCACCGCCCCAGTATTTTGTGTACTAGGGATGAACATTCCCATTTTAGTAGGATATTACCCCTACTTAACTCGTGTAGTTTAGCCAGGCAGACGAGACTGTTGCCCGTGGTGTGTCCACCGCCGTACACAAGCGATATTCGTGGAGCCATACATGAGCTAGGTATAGAGATGGGAACCAAATAGGATTCTGGTCTATCCCTTGGGATATGGCTGCCACTCATCGTGAGGTACAACCCCTCTCGCTTTACTCTACACCTATTACCAGTGTCCTTCGCCATCAGGCAAACCCACTCCGACTTCAGAGGAAAAGCATACTGAAAGTTTAAGAGCGAGGGATGTTATCCTTTCTGCCAAGCTGACCTGCATGAATTATGAAACTTTAATTTAGGTTTGCCATGAGTTAACTTAGCTACACTTTAATATCTTCATGAGTTCTTCATTCTTATTGCAATAAAATGTTGCATGTCCTTTGCAGGGTGTTGCGATCAACCCCAAACCTAGGTTGAAAATATCGGCAGAGGCAAGGAGTAGGTTTGAGTGCCGAATAGAAATTTAGACTTGTGTGGGGTTATAAACACATTGGGCTGTGAGTGTAGGGAGTGGCCAGCAGGTGCTACGGAAGTAGAAATTCAGCAATTAATTAATGACTACTCTCAGTCCTGGCGATGTGGTTTTCTATACCGATGGCTCTGTGTTAAGAGACAAAAAATAATGTGCCTGGGGATTCAAAGCAAAAGTAAATGGCCAATGTCTAGTAAAGAAGAGATTGGCATATGACATCACAACCTTAAGTCTGAGAATGGAGGTAGAGGCGATTACTGCAACTGACTGGAGAACAAACTGTATACGTATGTTGCGATTGTAACTGATTCACAAAGCATGCAGGCAAATGTGAAGTCTGGCATCCTTCGTGTAGAATGACTTGCATCGATTCAGATGTCACAGGTTGTGAGCATTCGCTAGATCCTTTCTCCAGGACACTCTGGTGTGGTTGGAAATGAACAGGCAGACAGATTGACTTTTTCCGCATAATTAAAGGGTGATTTGATGCACGATAAGGCAGATGTGGTGAAGGTGCTCTGGGAGCATGTGAATAATGCTGACTATCATGGTCAGAGAGAATGCAGCAGCAAAGGGTGGTTAGAGGATCTGGTCGACAGTCGTCACTCAGGGGTAAAGCAAGACGGATATATATTCAGATTGCAAGGAGCACCATTAGTATTGGAACTCTTCGCTGACCATTCAAGATGAGGGATGAGCGCTTATGGGAGTGCCCCGAATGCGAAGAGTAGGTTCTTGACTCAACTCAACACAGCCTAGGTAGAATTACTAGGCAAGGTTATATTCAGTTTATTTTCTCAACGGCAAGTCACCGTTCAAGTCAGCTGACAGTGTAAGGAATAAACCCGTACCCTGCCGTCAGCGACCGGAAGTTTGAGTGCAAGCGCATTTAGCCCCAAGGCCAGGCTCACCTCTCATTCTCAAAAGTTGTATATCCTTTACAGGGCATCGCAATCAACCCCAGCATAATTTGGCTGTTTGTGATTTCTTAGAAGTTTACAGTTCAGTAGTATGCCATTCATTTCCTGGACAACCGGCACTCTTACCAATGTTTAGAAACAGCGGTCTGCTTCCAAATCACCCAGCAGCCGTGTTTAGATCGCGGTATGCGTGACTACGAATTGAATTCGCCACAGAGCATGGCTATTACACAAGGATAATTTCAGCCAAGTGCACTAATTCTGTATCATTGCAAAAGTAAGGAACGGACTACTTTCCCCGCCATGAGGCGCATTGGATATATGGTGCAAACCCCAAAACAGTTCGACCCATCGGCACTGGATGGGTCATGTGATCCACATCACGCCAGCCACCTGCCCTTCCCGGAACATTTTCCTGGTATACATTTTCCGCTGGGTAGATCTGAGAGGCCAGTACTCTGAACACAATCGACGTTTTGAAGGGGACTTGAACATATGACCACCAGGAAGGTAGCTCAGCGTGCTAGTCAATGAGCTGCCACGGCTCCCTGTGTAGCACTGACGAGCAACCTAATGTGTGAAGTCGGAATCCGGCTTGTTGTAAATATTTATTTTATCTGTGGGTTTTCGAATTAGAATTTGGCAGGGGAGTGGCTTAATGGGTCTAATGTCGTGGTTTTCAACTAACCGACGGATGTTTAACTTTGCTTCAGCGAAAACACGAGCCCAGATAGTTTTTCGCCCTTATCCGAGACGGTTAGGCGTCTAAACCACTTCCCTGGGATCAAGCAGATGTTGTGCTCGCCTAGGCTTTCAGAAACTAAACACAGTTTAGTTTAGTTTAGTCGACGGATCAACATCACGGCACACGGGTGTAACCCATAAGTGCTCCGTTCTACTCCTAACTCAAGCCTGAGTCCGAAGAATCTCAGCTCAGTACACGAACTCCGTAGCACCGGCAAGAATCCTGAAATACATTGGGTAAACATTGGGTAAATTTTTTATCTCGAAATAATACACACTGGCGTCCTATCTCACTACCCAAAGACCAGGGGAAATTTTGTTACTGGAAGTCCACGTGAAAATATCCCGGCTCTCACCGGGGCTTGAACCCGGGACCTCCAGCACACGAGGGGGACACCATACCTTGAGACCACTCAGTCCCCAAACCAAACACAGACCCGATGATAGTTGCATATTCTTGACAGGACGTCGCAGTCAACCCCAGCATTTTTAGTTGTTTGTGATCTCTTGGCAAGTTTACGTTCAGTAGTTTGCCATTGCTGTCTGAACGACGGCACCCATATCATTATATAAAAAAACCCAACTCAAGGCGGTCATCTACCAAACTGCCCGCAGCTGTGTTTCGAACTACGTCCGTATCTCCTACACCGCGGAGCAGGAGCAGCCCTGATAAATTTGGCTATTTGCGATGTTAAATGGATATAGGGAGTTTGGCGTATTTCTGAATCATGTTCTATTGTACACTATATGTACACAATACTGTGGAAAGAATGAGATTGTGGGGGATCGGCAGGGGTTCTGGAAGAATCTGAAAGCTGAGAGGGAAGACCAGGAGAACTTTTAATCAGATAGCGGTGGGAACGATTAGTAGTATGACTCTTCGCTGGCTGTTGAACGAGGGGACGAAGCACGTATGGGAATGTCCTGAGTGCAGTGATGTCGGTTCTTAACTCACCTCAACTCAACTCAACTGTACACTATATTCACATACAGTTTGGGAGTGGCGGTTTCACAATGGTTAACACACTTTTCTACAGGCCTGGTTTATCGTGTTCGGGGTAGTTTTACATGACCTGGGATGCCTTGATATGGTTATAGCGGGAAATGTAAAGATCTATGTGTGAAACTACCGAAAGGCAAAGGAGAAAGAAAAAGAGCAAATTCAATAGAAATAAAACGTGACACAGCCAGCAAGAACAAAGGCTTTCAGGCTTATTCCGAGAAAGAAGTACGGAGAAAAAAGGACAGTTGAGTAGTATGATCAGATGACTTCAGCACTAGTCAACAAATTGACTAACGTAATGATGATGAGGATATTGATGATGGTGGTGGTGATAGTATCTTAGCTGGCTAAAACAGAAAGTATTCACGTCCAACGATTCAAGTAAACCGTTAAATATCATAGCTGATTTAGTGTGTGTGCGTGTGGGGGGGGGGGGGGGGGGTATTCAGAATCCGCAATACTAGGAATTCGTAAGGTAAATTTAGTAACACACGTAAGCAAAATCAATTAGCAATTCTTCCTGTTCGAAAATCTAGGGCGTGTGTCAGCTTTGCCTTTACACGGTTCACCGTGCCCTTTATAAGTGTGCCGTAGCCTGACTCGGCTTTGACATTTGACACTTGATATTCCCTGTCATCCATTCCCGGTTGATTTTCTATGCAAAGTCACGTTAAGTGGATTGTCAACTTAGTAGCCACTGCAATCCTGGAACATCACTGTAATTATGATATAACACAACGGCAGTAGCCACTGCAATCCTGGAACATCACTGTAATTATGATATAACACAACCACAGTAGCCACTGCAATCCTGGAACATCACAGTAATTATGATATAACACAACCACAGTAGCCACTGCAATCCTGGAACATCACTGTAATTATGATATAACACAACCACAGTAGCCACTGCAATCCTGGAACATCACTGTAATTATGATATAACACAACCACAGTAGCCACTGCAATCCTGGAACATCACTGTAATTATGATATAACACAACGGCAGTAGCCACTGCAATCCTGGAACATCACAGTAATTATGATATAACACAACGACAGTAGCCACTGCAATCCTGGAACATCACTGTAATTATGATATAACACAACCACAGTAGCCACTGCAATCCTGGAACATCACTGTAATTATGATATAACACAACCACAGTAGCCACTGCAATCCTGGAACATCACTGTAATTATGATATAAACACAACCACAGTAGCCACTGCAATCCTGGAACATCACTGTAATTATGATATAACACAACCACAGTAGCCACTGCAATCCTGGAACATCACTGTAATTATGATATAACACAACGGCAGTAGCCACTGCAATCCTGGAACATCACTGTAATTATGATATAACACAACCACAGTAGCCACTGCAATCCTGGAACATCACTGTAATTATGATATAACACAACGCAGTAGCCACTGCAATCCTGGAACATCACTGTAATTATGATATAACACAACGGCAGTAGCCACTGCAATCCTGGAACATCACTGTAATTATGATATAACACAACGACAGTAGCCACTGCAATCCTGGGAACATCACTGTAATTATGATAATAACAGCAAACGACAGTAGCCACTGCAATCCTGGAACATCACTGTAATTATGATATAACACGACCACAGTAGCCAACTGCAATCCTGAACATCACTGTAATTATGATATAACGCAAACCAGAAACAGTAGCCACTGCAATCCTGGAACATCACCTGTAATTAGGATTATAACATAACAACGACCTGTAGCACTGTGCAATTCTGGAACATCACTGTAATTAATGATATAACACAACCACAGTAGCCACTGCAATCCCTGGAACATCACTGTAATTATGATATAACACAACGTGCCAGTAAGCCACTGCAAGATCCTGGAACATCTACTGGTAATTATGATATAGCACAACCACAGTAGCCACTTGCAAATCCGGGAACATCACTGTAATTATGATATAACACCAACGACAGTAGCCACTGCAATCCTGGAACATCACTGTAATTATGATATAACACCAACGGCAGTAGCCACTTGCAATCCTGGAACATCACTGTAATTATGATATAACACAACCACAGTAGCCACTGCAATCCTGGAACATCACTGTAATTATGATATAACACAACGCAGTAGCCACTGCAATCCTGGAACATCACTGTAATTATGATATAACACAACGACAGTAGCCACTGCAATCCTGGAACATCACTGTAATTATGATATAACACAACGGGCAGTAGCCACTGCAATCCTGGAACATCACTGTATTATGATATAACACAACCACATGTAGCCACTGCATCCTGGAACATCACTGTAATTATGATATAACACAACCACAGTAGCCACTGCAATCCTGGAACATCACTGTAATTATGATATAACACAACGGCAGTAGCCACTGCAATCCTGGAACATCACTGTAATATGATATAACACAACCACAGTAGCCACTGCAATCCTGGAACATCACTGTAATTATGATATAACACAACCACAGTAGCCACTGCAAATCCTGGAACATCACTGTAATTATGATATAACACAAACCACAGTAGCCACTGCAATCCTGGAACATCACTGTAATTATGATATAAAACAACGACAGTAGCCACTGCAATCCTGGAACATCACTGTAATTATGATATAACACAACCACAGTAGCCACTGCAATCCTGGAACATCACTGTAATTATGATATAACACAACCACAGTAGCCACTGCAATCCTGGAACATCACTGTAATTATGATATAACACAACCACAGTAGCCACTGCAATCCTGGAACATCACTGTAATTATGATATAACACAACCACAGTAGCCACTGCAATCCTGGAACATCACTGTAATTATGATATAACACAACGGCAGTAGCCACTGCAATCCTGGAACATCACTGTAATTATGATATAACACAACCACAGTAGCCACTGCAATCCTGGAACATCACATAATTAGTGATATAACACAACCGCAGTAGCCACTGCAATCCTGGAACATCACTGTAATTATGATATAACACAACCACAGTAGCCACTGCAATCCTGGAACATCACTGTAATTATGATATAACCAACCGCAGTAGCCACTGCCAATCCTGGAACATCACTATAATTATGATATAACACAACCGCAGTAGCCACTGCAATCCTGGAACATCACTGTAATTATGATATAGACACAACCACAGTAGCCACTGCAATCCTGGAACATCACTATAATTATGATATAACACAACCGCAGTAGCCACTGCAATCCTGGAACATCACTATAATTATGATATAACACAACCGCAGTAGCCACTGCATCCTGGAACATCACTATAATTATGATATAACACAACCGCAGTAGCCACTGCAATCCTGGAACATCACTATAATTATGATATAACACAACCGCAGTAGCCACTGCAATCCTGGAACTCACTGTAATTATATATAACACAACCACAGTAAGCCACTGCAATCCTGGAACATCACTGTAATTATGATATAACACAACCGCAGTAGCCACTGCAATCCTTGAACATCACTATAATTATGATATAACACAGACCGCAGTAGCCACTGCAATCCTGGAACATCACTGTAATTATGATATAACACAACCACGTAGCCACTGCAATCCTGTAACATCACTATAATTATGATATAAACACACACGCAGTAGCCACTGCAATCCTGGAACATCACTATAATTATGATATAACACAACCGCAGTAGCCACTGCAATCCTGGAACATCACTATAATTATGATATAACACAACCGCAGTAGCCACTGCAATCCTGGAACATCACTGTAATTATGATATAACACAACCGCAGTAGCCACTGCAATCCTGGAACATCACTATAATTATGATATAACACAACCGCAGTAGCCACTGCAATCCTGGAACATCACTATAATTATGATATAACACAACCGCAGTAGCCACTGCAATCCTGGAACATCACTATAATTATGATATAACACAACGACAGTAGCCACTGCAATCCTGGAACATCACTGTAATTATGATATAACACAACCACAGTAGCCACTGCAATCCTGGAACATCACTGTAATTATGATATAACACAACGGCAGTAGCCACTGCAATCCTGGAACATCACTGTATTATGATATAACACAACCACAGTAGCCACTGCAATCCTGGAACATCACTGTAATTATGATATAACACAACGCAGTAGCCACTGCAATCCTGGAACATCACTGTAATTATGATATAACACAACGACAGTAGCCACTGCAATCCTGGAACATCACTGTAATTATGATATAACACAACGACTAGTACCACTGCAATCCTGGAACATCACTGTAATTATGATATAACACAACGACAGTAGCCACTGCAATCCTGGAACATCACTGTAATTATGATATAACACAACGACAGTAGCCACTGCAATCCTGGAACATCACTGTAATTATGATATAACACAACGACAGTAGCCACTGCAATCCTGGAACATCACTGTAATTATGATATAACACAACGACAGTAGCCACTGCAATCCTGGAACATCACTGTAATTATGATATAACACAACCGCAGTAGCCACTGCAATCCTGGAACATCACTGTAATTATGATATAACACACGACAGTAGCCACTGCAATCCTGGAACATCACTGTAATTATGATATAACACAACCGCAGTAGCCACTGCAATCCTGAACATCACTATAATTATGATATAACACAACCGCAGTAGCCACTGCAATCCTGGAACATCACTGTAATTATGATATAACACAACGACAGTAGCCACTGCAATCCTGGAACATCACTATAATTATGATATAACACAACCGCAGTAGCCACTGCAATCCTGGAACATCACTATAATTATGATATAACACAACCGCAGTAGCCACTGCAATCCTGGAACATCACTGTAATTATGATATAACACAACGACAGTAGCCACTGCAATCCTGGAACATCACTGTAATTATGATATAACACAACCGCAGTAGCCACTGCAATCCTGGAACATCACTATAATTATGATATAACACACCGCAGTAGCCACTGCAATCCTGGAACATCACTGTAATTATGATATAACACAACGACAGTAGCCACTGCAATCCTGGAACATCACTATAATTATGATATAACACAACGGCAGTAGCCACTGCAATCCTGGAACATCACTATAATTATGATATAACACAACCGCAGTAGCCACTGCAATCCTGGAACATCACTATAATTATGATATAACACAACCGCAGTAGCCACTGCAATCCTGGAACATCACTGTAATTATGATATAACACAACGACAGTAGCCACTGCAATCCTGGAACATCACTGTAATTATGATATAACACAACGACAGTAGCCACTGCAATCCTGGAACATCACTATAATTATGATATAACACAACCGCAGTAGCCACTGCAATCCTGGAACATCACTGTAATTATGATATAACACAACAACAGTAGCCACTGCAATCCTGGAACATCACTATAATTATGATATAACACAACCGCAGTAGCCACTGCAATCCTGGAACATCACTGTATTATGATATAACACAACGACAGTAGCCACTGCAATCCTGGAACATCACTGTAATTATGATATAACACAACCACAGTAGCCACTGCAATCCTGGAACATCACTGTAATTATGATATAACACAACCGCAGTAGCCACTGCAATCCTGGAACATCACTGTAATTATGATATAACACAACCACAGTAGCCACTGCAATCCTGGAACATCACTGTAATTATGATATAACACAACGGCAGTAGCCACTGCAATCCTGGAACATCACTGTAATTATGATATAACACAACGACAGTAGCCACTGCAATCCTGGAACATCACTGTAATTATGATATAACACAACCACAGTAGCCACTGCAATCCTGGACATCACTGTAATTATGATATAACACAACGACAGTAGCCACTGCAATCCTGGAACATCACTGTAATTATGATATAAACACAACACAGTAGCCACTGCAATCCTGGAACATCACTGTAATTATGATATAACACAACCACAGTAGCCACTGCAATCCTGGAACATCACTGTAATTATGATATAACACAACCACAGTAGCCACTGCAATCCTGGAACATCACTGTAATTATGATATAACACAACGACAGTAGCCACTGCAATCCTGGAACATCACTGTAATTATGATATAACACAACCACAGTAGCCACTGCAATCCTGGAACATCACTGTAATTATGATATAACACAACCACAGTAGCCACTGCAATCCTGGAACATCACTGTAATTATGATATAACACAACGACAGTAGCCACTGCAATCCTGGAACATCACTGTAATTATGATATAACACAACCACAGTAGCCACTGCAATCCTGGAACATCACTGTAATTATGATATAACACAACGACAGTAGCCACTGCAATCCTGGAACATCACTGTAATTATGATATAACACAACCGCAGTAGCCACTGCAATCCTGGAACATCACTGTAATTATGATATAACACAACAACAGTAGCCACTGCAATCCTGGAACATCACTGTAATTATGATATAACACAACCACAGTAGCCACTGCAATCCTGGAACATCACTGTAATTATGATATAACACAACCACAGTAGCCACTGCAATCCTGGAACATCACTGTAATTATGATATAACACAACCCAGTAGCCACTGCAATCCTGGAACATCACTGTATTATGATATAACACAACGACAGTAGCCACTGCAATCCTGGAACATCACTATAATTATGATATAACACAACCGCAGTAGCCACTGCAATCCTGGAACATCACTGTAATTATGATATAACACAACGACAGTAGCCACTGCAATCCTGGAACATCACTGTAATTATGATATAACACAACGACAGTAGCCACTGCAATCCTGGAACATCACTGTAATTATGATATAACACAACGGCAGTAGCCACTGCAATCCTGGACATCACTGTAATTATGATATAACACAAAAACCGCAGTAGCCACTGCAATCCTGGAACATCACTGTAATTATGATATAAACACAACCACAGTAGCCACTGCAAATCCTGGAACATCACTGTAATTATGATATTAACACAAACCACAGTAGCCACTGCAATCCTGAACATCACTGTAATTATGATATAACACAACCACAGTAGCCACTGCAATCCTGGAACATCACTGTAATTATGATATAACACAACGACAGTAGCCACTGCAATCCTGGAACATCACTGTAATATGATTATAACACAGACGACAGTAGCACTGCATCCTGGAACATCACTGTAATTATGAATAACACAACCACAGTAGCCACTGCAATCCTGGAACATCACTGTACTTATGATATAACACAAACGCAGTAGCCACTGCAATCCTGGAACATCACTGTAATTATGATATAACACAAAGACCCAGGTAGCCACTGCAATCCTGGAACATCACTGTAATTATGATATAACACAACCGACAGTAGCCACTGCAATCCTGGAACATCACTGTAATTATGATATAACACAACCGACAGTAGCCACTGCAATCCATGGAACATCACTGTAATTATGATATAACACAACCAGCAGTAGCCACTGCATCCTGGAACATCACTGTAATTATGATATAACACAACGACAGTAGCCACTGCAATCCTGGAACATCACTGTAATTATGATATACACAACCACAGTAGCCACTGCAATCCTGGAACATCACTGTAATTATGATATAACACAACGGCAGTAGCCACTGCAATCCTGGAACATCACTGTAATTATGATATAACACAACGACAGTAGCCACTGCAATCCTGGAACATCACTGTAATTATGATATAACACAACCGCAGTAGCCACTGCAATCCTGGAACATCACTGTAATTATGATATAACACAACCACAGTAGCCACTGCAATCCTGGAACATCACTGTAATTATGATATAACACAACGACAGTAGCCACTGCAATCCTGGAACATCACTGTAATTATGATATAACACAACCACAGTAGCCACTGCAATCCTGGAACATCACTGTAATTATGATATAACACAACCACAGTAGCCACTGCAATCCTGGAACATCACTGTAATTATGATATAACACAACGACAGTAGCCACTGCAATCCTGGAACATCACTGTAATTATGATATACACAACCACAGTAGCCACTGCAATCCTGGAACATCACTGTAATTATGATATAACACAACGGCAGTAGCCACTGCAATCCTGGAACATCACTGTAATTATGATATAACACAACCGCAGTAGCCACTGCAATCCTGGAACATCACTGTAATTATGATATAACACAACCGCAGTAGCCACTGCAATCCTGGAACATCACTATAATTATGATATAACACAACGACAGTAGCCACTGCAATCCTGGAACATCACTATAATTATGATATAACACAACCGCAGTAGCCACTGCAATCCTGGAACATCACTGTAATTATGATATAACACAACCGCAGTAGCCACTGCAATCCTGGAACATCACTATAATTATGATATAACACAACCACAGTAGCCACTGCAATCCTGGAACATCACTATAATTATGATATAACACAACCGCATTAGCCACTGCAATCCTGGAACATCACTGTAATTATGATATAACACAACCGCAGTAGCCACTGCAATCCTGGAACATCACTATAATTATGATATAACACAACCGCAGTAGCCACTGCAATCCTGGAACATCACTGTAATTATGATATAACACAACGGCAGTAGCCACTGCATTCCTGGAACATCACTGTAATTATGATATAACACAACCACAGTAGCCACTGCAATCCTGGAACATCACTATAATTATGATATAACACAACCGCAGTAGCCACTGCATTCCTGGAACATCACTGTAATTATGATATAAACACAACCACAGTATCCACTGCAATCCTGGAACATCACTATAATTATGATATAACACAACCGCAGTAGCCACTGCAATCCTGGAACATCACTGTAATTATGATTATAAACACAACCACAGTAGCCACTGCAATCCTGGAACATCACTATAATTATGATATAACACAACCGCAGTAGCCACTGCAATCCTGGAACATCACTATAATTATGATATAACACAACCGCAGTAGCCACTGCAATCCTGGAACATCACTGTAATTATGATATAACACAACGACAGTAGCCACTGCAATCCTGGAACATCACTGTAATTATGATATAACACAACCGCAGTGTTATTTTCCCCTTCTTTCCCTTTGAACTCAAGTGTAGTCCGTACCCATGCTACTACTTCTACTACTTTACTGATCTTTGCGTGTGGATTAGTTTTCCCTACTACCAGTGTCCCTCGCCATCAGGCCAACCCACTCCGACTAATGAAGTACTTGTAATTTACCTCCCCAAGTAAAGGACGAGAAGTTAACACTTTAGTCCAACTGACCGGTGTAGCGGTTGAACCCTTTACCTCGGCAACAGCGCACCGGATGTTGTAAGAACGAACGCTTTTATCCATTTGGCCATGCTGACCTCCGTACGACAGTTTTATACACAATAGTTTCTCCTCCTAATCATCTACATTCTCCTCCTCCTCCTCCTCCTCCTCCTCCTCCTCCTCCTTCTTCTTCTTCTTCTTCTTCTTCTTCTTCTTCTTCTCGTGTTGTTGTTGTTGCTATTTGTTTCCATCGCTTGGAATCAGCTTGCATCCGCAATTTTGCTTCCCGCATGAAAGCTGGATAGACTGAGACGGTGGCATGGAGGACTATCATCAGTAGAGTTGATCCAGAACACCAAAAACCGAGATCTGTGGAGAGACATGAACGCCTACGCCAGCAAGTGGGGCACTTGATGATGATGGTGATTATGATGATTATGATGATGATGATGATGATGATGATGATGACTTCTATGTGTGCTAATCAACACTTGTGAGTATATTTCAAATGTACTGAGTTTCAGGGTCTGAGATTAAGACAGCGTCAATGTTTGTGAGATTTAGACAGCGTCGATGTTTAGCACTGGTAGCAGGGTGTTGTTTGAATATGATATTTATAACATATCGTTTGAGCTGTGTAATATATTGCGATTGCTGAAGTTATAGAGTTGACCTAAGTTAAATTGAGCTAAGAACCGACATCACTGCACTCAGGATATTCCTATACGCGCTCCGTCCCCTCGTTCAAGAGCCAACGAAGAGTCATACTGTCAGAGCCTAGCTATGCAGCAACATCGTTACGGCACCCGGCGGGCAAGAGTTGTCGGCTGGCAAGATTGCTACCTGACACGCGACCAGCGGTCAGGCTGACGACAGACGCACGCAAGCCACGTGACCCCACCAGAGGCAGTGGGCAGTGTGCGTGATAGCTCAGACCGAGCTGGGACAGGAGACTGGAAGGACTGTGTGACGAGAGCAAGGCGTTTGTGTGAATCTCCGTGGTTGAAAGCCGAACGACTGATATCTTGAGCGTCAGACCTATGAGCTGTATTGTGGTTGTGAGTTATATATTGTAGATCGTTGTAATTATCGTTCTGTATTTAATGTGACAATAAATCCATAGAACTTGTGTTGCTGTGTCTTACGTCGAATCACGTTATACTTGTACTGTCTCACACGTGTTAGCCAACGAGCCGAATATAAGATCCTGACATGTGTGGACGTGGGTTGCTCGTCTTTGTTTAAGAACCTAATATATTTAGACGTGTGTTACTCGTCTTTGTTATTTAAAACTATAATTCTTGTTCGTGTAAAATTTGTCAAGGTTATAGTGATGTACATGTGATCGGAAAAGTCTCAGTGTGATCCATTACTACATTGTTTAAATATATGTTTAAAATCATTAGTAAATGTGCAGTACATATTGTTTGATCCTGTAAACGTGTAAAACATTTGTAATTTGTGAAACTTGTCACCGTTTGACCTTGTCGACATTGTGATTTTGTCGCCATTTTGACCTTGTCGCCATCTTGTAAACTTGATGTCTATGTCCTTACTGAATGTCATCTTGATGTAAGTGATGTGTCATCAATGTTATTGAGTGTTCAAATACAGATAAATTGTCTTTGTGTATTGAGTTTGTGGAACGCAAAGAGTTTTGGAAAGAGTGTAACTTCTGTTGAGAGAAACACTGTTGACGACAAATTTACGACATACAATTATACTCGACGCCATCCAAACCTAATCAACACTTAGTGACTTGCAGGCACACACCAACAAATAGACGCTAACTTATTTCTCTCCAAAAACAAGCAGGTTTTTCGTACCATCCGTAACCTTACCGTAGAGGTCATTAGTGGTTCCAAAATATCGACCCTACAGTTTTCCTAGCCCGATTGTCCTACCATTCGTCACCGTATCCAAGGGCACTTGAGTATATTTTTCTTTACTTTAACTTTACGTATGCATTAGTGGGCACGCATCGTATAGTAAAATCAATTGTAAATTGTTTTTCTACTAACCATTTACAACATATTTTGTGTGATTGATTTTCATTGACGTATTTTCTCCATCATGTCGTCATTGTTTGATTTCATTGATATGGGCTTAAAATTGAAGTTACAAGGTGATGAGTTAACAAAATGGAGTGAGAACAAATACGCTGAATATCTCCTGGTACAAGAGAAAAACAGTGAACGCGAAGAAAGAGCAGCTGAAAGAGCTGCCAAACAGGCAGAGATTGAAACAGCATTGAAGCAAGCTGAGATAGATAGTGCATTGAAAAGGGCCGAGATCGAGAAGGAAACAGAGCTGAAAAAGGCAGAAATAGCAGCTCAGAGTAAGAGAGAAGAACTAGAATTACAGTTGAAAATGAAACAACTTGACACTGAGACTGCAATGAATAAAGAGTCAAAGAAATCTGAAAGACTGGAAAAAGAAAACCAGTATAAGAAGTACCAAGGTATCGTACGTAACTATACCTCGGGTGACTGCATAGCAGCCTTTACCCAAAATTTTGAGACTTTAATGGAACATTACCAAGTTCCACTTTCTGAATGGAATATTCTATATATGAGGAGTCTATCTGGGGAACCTCTTAAAGTCATTGAAACCATCCCCAAAGACCTCAGAAAAGAGTACCATTATATTAAATCCAAAATAATGGCACATTTCATGTTAGACGAGGCAGGGTACAGAGAACAATTCAGTAAACTGAGTCCAAAATCAACTCAAACGTTCTCTGACTACCTCTGTTTAGTCCGAGACATTTTCAGCAAATGGACTTCATCAGCCAAAATT
Source organism: Cepaea nemoralis (assembly GCA_014155875.1). Lineage (NCBI taxonomy): Eukaryota > Metazoa > Mollusca > Gastropoda > Stylommatophora > Helicidae > Cepaea > Cepaea nemoralis. The sequence goes on from JACEFZ010026242.1 coordinate 208,894, forward strand.
AACAAAAATTATGATAAATTAGAAGATCTCATCATTCGAGATAAAGTCATTTCTTCTATCCCATCATCTTTTTCTAAGTTCTTACAGGAGAATGAATGCACAAGTGTGGAAGAAATGGAAAGACGTGGGTCGGCCTATTATACGGCAAATAAACAGTGTTTTGCCACTGAAGCTACTGACAGTAACTGGGTAGCAGCAGCCAACTATGAGAAAAACTATAGTAGGCAAAAAACCAAACAGGCCTACCTCTGAAAAATTTAGACATTGTGTTCATTGTAAAATGTCTCACTATTTGAACGAGATGTGCGATAAAAACCCAGGGTACCAAACATACTTGCAAAATATGGTAAACAGACAAGACAGAGAACGTAAATCGTTCAAAAGTTTACGTAAATGTTTTCTCTGCAAGGCTTACGGTCACCATCGCATGGATTGTAGAGGCAGGCATATGACCAACAAAGCCAATGCCGCCTTGTTCGATAGCTCAGCGTCAGAAGACGAAAATCCAGAAAAACATCCTGTACATGCAGCACAGTCGTGTGATGTATTTACTTCTAACACTTGCACTGTCTGTAATACCTTCTTTGAAAATGGTATCTTAACATGCGGGCACGCCATCCCTATTGCCAATGAGGAAGCTAACTTGGTAATAGACTCAAAAGGCAGATTAGACATCTATCACGGGTATGTTAATGGCAAGTTTGCTACAGTACTTCGCGACACCGGGAGTACACTTATTGGCCTGAAAACATCATTCATAACGCCTACAGACTACACAGGCAGACACATCACATGTAGAACATTTTCAGGCAATATTGAAAAATATCCATTAGCTTGGGCATACATTGAAACACCATTCCTCACCGGGAAAGTAAAGGTCGCGGCACTTACAAACCCAGTGTGCGATATAATCATAGGAAATTTACCTGAGGTGAATGACAAACCTCATAACCAGGACATAACATCACTATGTATTAATGATAACACATCACCACCAAATGTCATTGAAAATGTCATATCACCTGTTGAATGTATGTTAGCTAATGCAGCACTAAGTTCTCATCACATCATTGACGATATCATTCCATCATCATCTGATGTCATTGAGTGTGTGAACGCAGTAACAAGAGCTACTGCTAGAGTGCAAGATGAAAATAACCAAACTGAGGCTATTCAAATGCTTAGCCCAGAAGTACCACCTAGTGACTCTATGAAGGAAACATTCATAACAGCTCAAAAAGCTGATCCTTCACTGTCAAAGTATTTTGACCTGATCGGCAAAAAGGCAAGAGTAACCAAAAATGCGAAATGGCATTTTGCTTTACACAATGATATACTCACCAGGTATTACACCAGAGGTGACGTTACAACAAAGCAAACTGTGTTGCCAACTATTTATCGCAAACAAGCTTTACATCTTGCTCACGATATACCTTTTGCAGGTCATATGGCATATGTTAAAACCAGGTCAAGACTTTTGACACAGTTTCATTGGCCAAAATTTTGCAATGACATAAGAACATATTGCAGAAATTGTGATACATGCCAGAAACTAGTAAAAAAAGGTAAACACCCACAGGCAAAGTTACAAGTCACTGACTTAGCCAGTCGACCTTTTGAAAAATTATCAGTTGACATTGTGGGTCCTCTTAGTCATACAACAACTAGAGGGAATAAATATATTCTAACAATTATTGATCAATGCAGTCGCTGGCCAGAAGCTATTCCGCTAAAGAACATTACTGCCAACGATATCATGGAAGTGTTCTTCCATATTTTCTCCCGAATTGGGTTTCCAGATACTATCCAGTCTGATAGAGGCACTCAGTTTATCGCCGCATCCACCCAAGCTTTCACTAAAATGTTAGGAGTGAAGCAAGTCTTCAATAGCCCCTATCATCCTCACTCGAGCGGGATTATAGAAAAGCTTAATGGGGATCTGAAGCACATGCTTGCCAAAGTAACTCAAGATCACCCCAACAACTGGGATGTATACTTACCAGCTGTTCTTTTTGCTTATCGCGAGGTACCACATTCTAGCACCGGTTTCTCTCCTTTTGAACTAATCTATGGTGCCAAACCACGAGGCCCATTAACAGTTTATCACCAAATGTTAACTAATGCCACTCCAATACTAAAACCCATATCATCATTTGTGTATGTAACATCATTGCGTGAAAGGATTATTAAATCATGTGAAATTGCTAAAAATGCACTAAAACTATCGGGTGCTACTTACAGACAGTACGCAGACAAAGGTAACAGGACAATAACATTGACACCTGGACAGGACGTTCTACTCCTACTACCTAGTGACAGACAGCTACTGACTGATTCTTGGCAGGGACCTTTTAAAGTGACAAGACAAATCTCACCTGTGGACTACGAAATCCTAATAAAAGACAAACACAAAATATTTCACATAAATATGCTAAGACCATACCACAACAGAGACAACGAACAAGACGATACAACAGCTTGCACCGTGATAATAGATCACGAAGATGACGATTCTAGCGACGAGATTCCAACACCTACATTAGACAAGACAAACTGCTTGAATGAGATCAAGATCAATCCAAACTTAAGTCAAGCAGAAACAAACAGTTGCAAACAGTTGATACAACAATACAACACCATCTTTTCAGACAACCCAGGACAAACAGAATTAGTACAGCATCACATCACACTCACATCAAACACACCCATAAGATGCAGACCATACACCATACCATTACATTACAAGGAACAACTACATCAGGAAATCATCAACTTAGAAAGAAACAACATCATCAGACGATCCCTATCGGACTTCTCTTCACCCATGGTCATTGTACGGAAAAAGGACAACACAATACGACTTTGCATCGACTACAGAAAACTGAACAAAATAACTGTTTTAGATCTTGAACCAATGGCAAACACTGACGATCTTCTGACAGAACTGACAGACGCTAAGTTCTTTACGACGCTTGACATGTCTAAAGGTTACTGGCAGATTGCTGTACATGAAGACAGCAGACATCTAACAGCTTTCGCCATGCCTTGGGGACTGTACGAATGGTGCAAACTTCCATTTGGGCTAGTCAATGCCCCAGCCACATTCGTACGCATGACTCGACTCCTTCTATCTGACATTCCTAATATCATTTGCTATATCGACGACATCTGTGTCCATACAGAGACAATGACGGAACATATAAAGACACTAGAACAGACACTAGAACGTATCAGACAGCACGGACTGACAGTGAAGCCTTCAAAGGTAAGCATGGCTTACCAAGAGATATCATTTTTGGGGTACAGAATATCCAATGGCTTTGTCATGACAGACAACAAAATTGTCGCCAAAATTCTAAAACTGTCACTTCCAACAAATAAGAAACAAGTCCGCAGTCTGTTGGGACTGATCAACTATTACATGAACTTTATTCCTGATTTTTCAGAACTGACCGAGGTTTTTTCTAACTTACTAACCAAGGATAAGCCTGAAAAAGTTGTACACGATGAATGCCTACGAAATGCATTTCATAAAGTTTTGGCACATTTTTCTGATAAGAATTCCAATAACCTAATCCTTAAATTGCCCAACATCCGTTTACCTTTCAGATTGAGAACAGATGCTAGCTCCGTTGCCATTGGGGCAGTCCTGTTGCAGGAATACGACAACATCCTGCATCCAATTTGTTTCATATCAAGAAAACTAAGGCCTCGAGAGCGGGCATGGTCCATTCCGCAATTAGAGGCACTGGCCTTAGTAGAAAGTGTGACGAAGCTATCCAAATATCTTCTAGGACGTCACTTTATCATCGAAACTGACAACAGTCCATTACGGTATATAAATGCCGGAGTACCATCCAATAATATGATTGCTCGCTGGTCCTTGAAGCTTCAAAATTTCAGTTTCGAAGTTCGCCATATTCCCGGCAGAATGAATGCAATTGCCGATCTTTTGTCCCGTTGTCCGACCGACCCAGTAAGCAATGTCTGAGTGCACTGTGTGTAATACACTCAGACCAACACAGCCACCAATGAGTGAATATTTTTGTCATTCACCTACTGTGTAAGGTCTATAATTCAAAGTGTGATACGGTTAAAAACCGACATGTATAATATACTTATTTTAATCAAGTCATGTAATGAGTGTAGTATAATTGTGTAGTGTGTGTTAGAAAGAGAACAGTATTAATAGCTATTTCAGAATTATCGCCCTTTTTTTAGCTCTTCACTTTTTTTTGTGTAGTTTTGCGAACTTTTACCCGCGTCATCAAACGATCACTTCCTGGATGGACATGTACTGCTAAAAAGAACCAAAAAATGGAAATCGGTGTGGTACGATGAAAGGGGAACTTATTCTCATATATTTAGCATTGCGTCTGCTAGCTAAGCGCGAATTTATTACACCGAGAAAACGATTTGTCAGGATTTTATTTTGTTCTGTTCACGATTAGTAAGGTAATTTGTCACATAACTCCTTGTAGCATAAAGAAATATTAAATTTTTTTTGTATTTTTGAGTTCCCCGTTAAATTTACATAAATGTGCCGAGTGGCAACATCCCCCATTCGTCCTTCGATAGGAAATTTTTTTTTTTTAGCAAACAACAAAGCAGCATAGCCAGATCAGCCATCTTAGAATCCACGACTCCATACCTTCAACCCCACTGGATGAAATGAATGGTTATCATCATTCTTGATGGACAAACAACATTGTATTGAGAATGAATAGACTCCTCTGAATAGCGCATGCACTTCGCAAAATTCTATCTACGGTGATAGATACCCACGCTATAGTAATTAGTATAGTAATACTATTAGTATTAATATGCTATTATATTATTATATTATAATATAAATGTGCCGAGTTGCAACATCCCCTTATTCCGCCTTCGTTAGGAAATTTTTTTAAAAATAAAGCAGCATAGCCAGTCATATTGAGAATGAATAGACTCCTCTGAATAGCGCATCCACTTTGCAAAATTCTATCTGCGGCGACACCCACGCTATAGTATAAACTGTATAGTAATACTATTAATATTATGCTATTAGTATTAATTATAGGTGATCCTTTGATTATTTTATAATTTGAACCCTCAGTGTAATTACTAATTACTAATTAATATTTCAGCATTTTACATGACTGAAAATAATTTTTAAAGCCAGTTTTCAGACCCGTCTGTAAACTTGTAAGGTGTTACAGTTAAGTAAGGAGTACTTTTTTCTAATTACTAATTAATATTTCAGCATTTTACATGAGTACTTTTTTCTAATTACTAATTAATATTTCAGCATTTTACATGACTGAAAATAATTGCATGCAGCTATTTTTAACTAGCAATTAGGTCACAGCACATCATAAGAAAAAGTCTTATAAGTCAAGTGCATCTTTGTCTGAGACTCTTGTGCTTTGTACGATGCTTTCGCCAGGCCGCTGTGTGGAAAGAAACTGAGCAAACCTGGTGCAATGAAGTTGATCCTCTCATTCCTCTCGACATTCTATCGAAAGAGGAATATTACCTTTACTTTCCTGTTACCAAATCATAAGTAGAAACCCCATTTTAAAATATTTTCTGTATATGCAAATACTAATAATAATCATCATCAAGTGCCGGCTGGCGTAGGCGTTCATGGCTTTCCACAAATCTCAGTCTTTGGTGTTCTGGATCCTAATACTAAATTATATTATACACCTGCGTTATACACCTGAGAGAAGTGATGAGTCTCGTTCATGCCAACTAACCAGGCATGCTAATACAGGAAAGTACTCTTACTAATAATTTAATATATTAAAAAAATTAGTTGTGAAACATAAAAAGCAATTAACCAAAGAATGGCCATCACTTGTGACTCTTTCTTCTTCTTCTTCTTCTTCTTCTTCTTCTTTCGTTCGCCTAAATTATGTTTATAACTGCAATGTTGTCTCTTGTATGAATCTAACAGTCTTTTTTAGTTCATTCAGCGGTCCATAGAGTTTATCTTCCACTGTTGTCTCTCTAGGCCAGAAGGTTCGCCTGGATATGTTGTAGTTTGGGCAATCCTGGAGTATGTGCTCTGCTGTCTGCGACGCCAAACCACATGTGCACATGGCTGAGTCACCAATCTTGAATTTTGTATACAAGTGGTTGCGTAATCTATTGTGTCCTGTTCTGAGACGCAGAAGAATGACCTGTTCTGGTCTGTCCATAACGTGGTAGTCATCTTGAACAAGTTTTGGTGGCCTTTTGACTGATTTGATCATTCTTTTCTTTTGGTGGTATGTAATGGGCACATCAGGTTGTTCTTCTTGTGCTCCTTCCTTAGCCAATCGATCAGCTCTGTCGTTCCCGGGTACTCCACAGAGGGAAGGTATTCACTGCATGGTGATCTTACGATGTCTGCTAAGTTCAGAAAGTAGTGTCCTCAGAACTGGCAATTTCCCAGACAGGAGCGCCTCTATTACGGATTTTGCATCTGTCAATATCACCACAATTTTTAAACCCAATTTTTAAATATTGACCAAAATAGCTACAGTTAGTTAGTCGACAGATCATCCTCATTGCACTATGTAACATAGCCACTATGTAATTAACCTCCCTATCCTAAAACATTAACGCTGATTGGCGCAGCAGCCTTTTTACCAGCACAAGGCCAAAGTTTTTGGTACTCATGTTTACTACAACTTATTACTCATAAGGAGAATGTGTCTCTCTTCTAGTCCTCAGTCGCTTGTTAACTATTTTCTGAACGAAGGGTTTTAAATAAAACCCCGTCTTATTACTCTTTATTCTAAACAAAACAATAACTGTGAACAAAAATTTTTTAACAATTTTCAACTTATTTGTAAACAAGGGTAAATACTATTCAATACACAAGACAATTCAACTAAAATCATAATTCATGAGCCAACCAAAACGAAGTCAAAACAGGATATCATACCCCCCAACGTTTTGAAGACAAATTCTCTTTCCCCTCATATCAAATAAAGGTAATCAACCAATTTAAAGAAAGACATTATTCAAAATAATATGACATACATGATGAAACAAAAGAAATCATTTTTAAATATATCCTATCCATTGTTAGTCACTTTTATGGACTAACAATAAATTATTTATCTATTAAGAAAACTCAACAAGTCAAATCTCAAAATCAAATTGTAATAAAAAATACATCTTCAAGATCACACGAGAATTTACATCCATATTACCTAACTTATTACCAAAATACAGGTTGTGTACCCTGGCTGGTATTTTGTAAACACTCTTTCTTGAACCATTTCCTGTGACATTCAAGATTCTGCCTGTCACACCTTTGCCACAGCCTGTGTCAATTTGATAAAACAATTCAGATGCACACCTTCCTGTGGTGAGTTTCTATATATTTGAATAACGAAGACACAAACAATAGATTGCACGATTTATTGCCTGGCATATTTCGCTGCATCTCGTCAGGTACATACTGCAGAAATCTGAAAATATAAAAATATAAAATTACACAGAGTAATGAAGCTTAATTAAAAGAATAACAAAAAACAAATGCCTACACTAAATACAATAAATAATCACGGAGAAGACCCTCCAGTGACTACACTGTTAATTAGGTCAGGGCACATCCTATAAAAAAAAATAAATAATACATCAAGTTAGGCCTCGCCGCCCCGGACGCAATGATATATGGCACAAATAATAAACAGTTGGCGGCCATTTTAAATTGTTAATTAGGTCATGGCAAATCATATCGAAAAAAAGAAAAATACTTCAAGGTAGGCCTCGCAGCCCCGGACGCAATGATATATGGCACAACATTGTCCGTTTACAAATAACAAGGGCGGCCATTTTAAATTATTAATTAGGTCACGGCAAATCCTATCGAAAAAAATGAATAATACGTCAAGTTAGGCCTCGCCGCCCCGGACGCAATGATATATGGCACAATGTTGTCCGTTTAAAAATAAACAAGCCACGTTAATAGAAGGTAAATAATAAACAGTTTGCGGCCATTTTAAATTGTTAATTAGGTCAGGGCACATCCTATAAAAAAAAATAAATAATACGTCAAGTTAGGCCTCGCCGCCCCGGACGCAATGATATATGGCACTATGTTGTCCGTTTAAAAATAAACAAGCCACGTTAATAGAAGGCAAATAATAAACAGTTTGCGGCCATTTTAAATTGTTAATTAGGTCAGGGCACATCCTATAAAAAAAAATAAATAATACGTCAAGTTAGGCCTCGCCGCCCCGGACGCAATGATATATGGCACTATGTTGTCCGTTTAAAAATAAACAAGCCACGTTAATAGAAGGCAAATAATAAACAGTTTGCGGCCATTTTAAATTGTTAATTAGGTCAGGGACACATCCTATAAAAAAAAATAAATAATACGTCAAGTTAGGCCTCGCCGCCCCGGACGCAATGATATATGGCACAATGTTGTCCGTTTAAAAATAAACAAGCCACGTTAATAGAAGGCAAATAATAAACAATTTGCGGCCATTTTAAATTGTTAATTAGGTCAGGGCACATCCTATAAAAAAAAATTAATAATACGTCAAGTTAGGCCTCGCCGCCCCGGACGCAATGATATATGGCACAATGTTGTCCGTTTAAAAATAAACAAGCCACGTTAATAGAAGGCAAATAATAAACAGTTTGCGGCCATTTTAAATTGTTAATTAGGTCAGGGCACATCCTATAAAAAAAAAAAATAATACGTCAAGTTAGGCCTCGCCGCCCCGGACGCAATGATATATGGCACAATGTTGTCCGTTTAAAAATAAACAAGCCACGTTAATAGAAGGCAGAATTTCTCAAGTTTCCAATCTTAGGGACGCGATAAATCCTGACTTATCAGTTAATTCTTCATTGCACTTCCTGGTATTAAATTACGTCACCATATAATTCATAACTCCGCTTAGAATCAACGTACAGTCTTCGTTGAGATACCGTTGGATTCGTCTCGTCAAGCTCTATCTATCTGGTATGATTTCATAAGTAAAAACCCAATTTTTAAATATTGACCAAAATAGCTAGTATTAATTGTAAATATACACTAAGAACAGTGTCACAGACGCTTAACCACTTACCAGAAGCGAACTTTACCATTGTGACAGCTGTGAGTGATTTTCTTCACCGTGATATTTTAACATGTGCAAATGTGGACCGAACATTGACTCCTACACCACCTCTACAGCGAATTTAATCCAAATTGTTTGACGTTTGACCATCCGAAATAAGAACAGTCGATCATTATCCATAAGTTGTGAACACATCGGAAACAAGAACATTCCATCATAATCCGAGAGTTGTGATACTATAACATCAAACACGAACTTTGATAACATTTTACCATCCGTTAAACCGGAACAGTTGTGTTCAAACAGTGAAACAGCAACTAAATTTTGCGTTTCGTGTGAATTTCCGGTGTAATTTAGAAAGTATAGCAAAATTAGCAGACGATATACAAATTTTCAAAAATATATGACGATTGTAAAATCCTTTTGAATTTATAAAATATAATACACCAATTGGGTACTTATTTATTTTGATTAGTGTAATCTTAGAATCATATCTTGATTAATGTATTCATATTACCGACTTTTTCTCGTTAATATGAAGAAACGTCAAGCAATGACGCTAAGAAATTAAATAATTATTGTAATGTATAAAATTTCTTGAATGTCAAAATTACTTCCCTTGCATTTGTGAATTACATCAAGGGCCATAATTTGAAACATATTCATTAATGTGTATTGTATAGATAGACATTTTGTTGCTCAAACGGTTATCACAGCAGGTAGGCGTCCACCAAGCATGTCATAGAGCTGCCAACATTGCAAACCAACATAAAAGCTCCTGGCCAAATGAGGGCAGAGTTTAAGTGTTTAATACGACTAAATACAAAGCCGTATTTCAGTCTGGCTAGATGGTTGTTGCAAAACAACCATATTATTACGTTTTTTTCAAATTGCTGCGAGGTAGATGCGAGAAGCTGGTACTACTGATCTGACTGGGTATTATTGCAATGGAGGTAACCAGCATCAGGGGGATGAAACCTGAGTTGTGTTAAAAGTTGTACTTCATTTGTCATTTCAATGCAACTTACATTTTGTGTATATATTTCTATGCCATATATGTATTTTCATGCATAACACTGGGAAAGAGTAGTCTCTGACATGAAATTAACACTACCCCAGTATATACATACATCATGAATGAAAGATGGCATCTTTCATTGAGGTACCCGGGGAGAATGTCAGAGCCTAGCTATGCAGCAACATCGTTACGGCACCCGGCGGGCAAGAGTTGTCGGCTGGCAAGATTGCTACCTGACACGCGACCAGCGGTCAGGCTGACGACAGACGCACGCAAGCCACGTGACCCCCACCAGAGGCAGTGGGCAGTGTGCGTGATAGCTCAGACCGAGCTGGGACAGGAGACTGGAAGGACTGTGTGACGAGAGCAAGGCGTTTGTGTGAATCTCCGTGGTTGAAAGCCGAACGACTGATATCTTGAGCGTCAGACCTATGAGCTGTATTGTGGTTGTGAGTTATATATTGTAGATCGTTGTAATTATCGTTCTGTATTTAATGTGACAATAAATCCATAGAACTTGTGTTGCTGTGTCTTACGTCGAATCACGTTATACTTGTACTGTCTCACACGTGTTAGCCAACGAGCCGAATATAAGATCCTGACACATACTACTGATCGTTCCCACCGCTATCTGATTGAAAGTTCTCCTGGTCTTCCCTCTCAGTTTTGAGATTCTTCCAGAACCCCCGCAAATCCCTTGAAATCTCATTCCACATACGGATTCTCAATCTGCCGCCCCCCCCCCCCCGCCCCCACCTTCTCCATCTGGTCCCACAGGCGCTCGACCACCTCTTCCTTGTCCATAGGTAATCTACCACCAAGAGGTGCATTCCCTGCTAGCCTATAAGCCTGTTCATTCCCCCGCATTCCCGCATGGCCAGGGCAAAAAATCCATATAATTCTCACAATCTGTGACCTCTGAAGAGAGGTGAGCCACTCAACACGAAACATTACCTTTTTCCACATTACAAAGCATACTCCTTGAGTCCGTAATCAATAAAATGTGTTGCAGTGGTCTCCTCTAACCAACGGAATGCTGCTGTTACTGCTTCCACCTCCATTCTCATGCTGGAGGACGTAGTCTCATATGCTAGACTCTCCTTTTTCAAGAATCGTCCATATGCCTTCGCAATGAAACTCCAACAACAACTTCTGTTTCTCACCACTGACTCATCGTACAAAGTTATAGTGGCCGTGGGTAAGTCACCGTGGTCGCCATTCCATACCCTGTTTATGTTTCCCTTGAGCTGTGCATTAATATGAGAATGCTGAAGTTATAGTGATTGATTGATCGATTGATTGATTGATCGATTGATTTTTATTTTAGAAGGGTTAACAATTGGGCACGCAGGCCCGTCTTACATTCGGCCCTTCCAATCACTCATCTGTCGGTCATCAATAGTGCGTGATGCATTTACATAGGAAAAATAAACATTGTCAAATGAATGTTGTAAACATAAACAATGCATTTAACCATGTTATGAGACATATCCCTCACCCACCCACATATTTCCCACCCACCACACATCCACCACACACGCACACATACATACACCACCCACCCATACACACCCAACCACTCACACACCCCAGACACACATATTCCCCCACCCACACATCCCCCACCTACACACATCTCCCCTACCACACACACACATCCCGCACCCATCCCCCAACCCATACACACTCACCCACCCACACATCCTCCACCCACCCACACACCCCCAACCACTCAGCCAAACACACATTCCCCACCACACAATCTCCCCCACCCACACACATCCAGCACCCACCCCAACACACATCCCCATCCACATACCGAACCCACCCCTACACACATCCCCCACCCACATCCCCCAGCCACACAAATCTCCTGACCCACACACACACCCCGCACTCATCCCCCATCCCATACACACTCACCCACCCACACATCGCCCACCCACCCACACATCCCCAACCCATACACACATCCCAACACACATCCCAACACACATCCCCACCCATGTATTCATCACTCAACCACCCACACCCATACATAACCCACCCACCTATCAACACATATATCCCCCACCTACTCACTCCATCTCACACACCCCAATCACCCAGCCAAACACACATCCCCAACCCTCAGACATCCCTCACCCACCCGCACATCCTACACCCAACCACACCTCCCTCACTCACACACACACTCATCCCACACATATGAGAATGCTTAAGTTATAGTGACCGTGGGTAAGCCACCATGTTCGCCATTCCATATCCTGTTTCTGTTTACCTGATGGCACAATGATTGTAGGAAACACCTGGTTTAAGCAACACCCTAGAAGATTATGGACATGGAGCCTGATAGCAGGATTAGAAACCAGATTGACTACATTCTCATTAGCATAAGATTTAGAAACGCGCTAACAGTAGCAAAAACAGTTCCCAGTGCTGATTGTTATAGTGACCACAGATTACTCACAGGAACATTGAGGATAAAGTTGAAGAAAGTCAAGTATATAACAGGAAACACTAAATATGATTTGTGTACATTGAGTAATGACAAGGAAATACAAAACAAATTCAACATAGAAGTACAGAACAGATTTGAAATATTGTCTGATCTAGAGATATTATTCCAGGATGTGGATGATCAATGGGAAACGTTGAAGAATTCAATCAATGTGGCTGCAGAAACAACTATTCCAAAATTAAAGAAGGTGGGTCGTAAGAAATGGATGACTGAAGAAATTTTACACCTCATGGAAACAAGAAGACTCAACAAAAATAATTCTGTTAAATATGAAGAAATCCACAGACAAGTCAGAATATTATGTAAGGAGGCAAAAGAATCATGGCTTGAGGAAAAGTGCTTAGAAATTGAAAACCAACACAACAGTCAAAATACCAAATTAGTGCACAAAAGAATTCAGGAACTTACTAATAAAAGAACAAGTACATCAACAGGGTGTCTAAAAACTAAAGATGGCAAAATCATAATAGAAAAAGACCAGATTCTACATGTATGGACAGATTATGTGAAACACCTTTATGATGATAACAGAGACGAACAGTATGATATTAGATTTAATAATGAAGGACCGCCAATTTTGGAGATGGAGGTTCGAAATGTTCTTAAGCATATGAAAGCTGGCAAGGCCCCCGGTGCAGATAACATCACAACAGAAATGATTAAATCTTTAGAAGAATTTGGACTAGAGCAAGTCACCAGACTGATGAACACATTATATGATACTGGAGATATACCTCCTGAATTATGTAACTCTGTATTTATTGCAATCCCAAAGAAATCAGGAACCTTGGAATGTGATCAACATAGAACAATTAGTATAATGAGTCACTTCACAAAGATTTTGCTAAGAATTATCATGCAAAGAGTGGGGAAGAAGATACAACCTGAAATAGGGGAAGAACAATGTGGGTTTGTAGAAGGAAAGGGTACAGTAAATGCTGTGTATATGCTGCAAACAGTTATTGAACGTGCTATAGAAGTAAACAAGGATATACATCTGTGCTTTATTGACTACACAAAGGCTTTTGATAGAGTTAGACATGTCAACATGGTGGATATGCTTGCAGATCTACAAATTGATGAGAAAGACATTAGACTTATAAAAAATATATATTGGAAACAACAAGCTGCAATAAGGATTGATAATGAAGTGGGACAGTATCAGCCAATTAAAAGAGGTGTTAGAAAGGGATGTGTGATGTCTCCAGATCTTTTTTCCCTATACAGTGAAAATATTTTCAGAAATGTAGAGGATATAAATGGAATCAGCATTGGAGGACGAAACATCAATAACATTAGATATGCAGATGATACAGTATTAATTGCAGACAATGCGCAGGACCTGCAACAATTAGTAGATGCGGTTGTTGTACACAGTGAGCAACTGGGGTCAGAATTAAATTGTAAAAAGACTCAGGTTATGGTCGTCACTATGAAGGAAGAAGTGCCACAATGTAATATACAAGTAAATGGAAATATTCTTCAACAAGTGAATCGGTACAATTATCTTGGAACAGTCATAACATCTGATGGGAGATGCCTTGAAGAGATTAGAACAAGAATCGCCATGGCGAAAGTAGCCTTTAGCAAGATGAAAAACATTCTGACCAATAAAAAGATGTCAATTGAAACGAGAAAAAGAGTGTTGAGGGGATACATAGAGCCTGTTCTTTTGTATGGATGTGAAACTTGGACAATGGGCAGTCAAGCTGAAAAACATCTGATGGCTGCAGAAATGTGGTTTCTGAGGAAAATGCAAAGAATACCATGGACAGACAGAAAAACCAATGGCCAAGTACTACATGAGACAAATGAACATCGTAAACTGATTAGAGAAATTAGACGTAAACAGTCAAAATTTTTTGGACATGTCATGAGAAGAAATGGATTGGAGAACTTGGTGACAATTGGCAAGATCGAAGGAAACAGACCAAGAGGCAGACCGAGAGGAAGATACCTGGATGGCTTGGCCACATGGCATGGACGAGACAGGAACACTGTGCTGATCCACGATACTGCTGATCGAGTGAAATGGCGAGTCATGACCGCCCACGCTTTCCGGCATGGCACATGATTGATTGATTGATAGCATTTAGTAGTCAGTTACAACGAGGAAAGGTGTTGAAGTAATACATAGAACCTTGTGTATGAATGCGAAGTGTGGACAATGAGCAGAAAAGCTTCTAATGGCAGTGAAAATGTGGTTTCTGAGAAAAATGCAAAGAATATCATGAACAGACAGAAAAACCAATGTGCAAGCCCTGCAAGAAACAAATGAAAACCGCAAACTGTATTAGAGAAATTTTTTACATTGGCACCTTGCCGTCTTGACAGAGGATAGTTTGTGCTTTAAAAAGGCATAATAACTTTTACCTATGGCGGTAGGGAGTGTGACTGATAAGGCCAATTTGCGCTGTAAATGTCCGTTCACAGTGGGTGCATGTGAACACGTGGTCATTTTCACCATCATGCACCATCTTTTGTCTCAAACGCTCGGTGTGTCACTTATCTGCAATAATTTTCTCCTTTGTCTTTATTCCATTTCTGATGTTTGCCCTCCATGCAACACGTTCAGCGGCGACTTGCTCCCAATGTGCATTATCAATGCCTGTATCAATCATGTCCCGCTTACACACATCTTTGTATCGTAGTAGAGGCCGACCCTGAGATCTCTTACCCATCTGTAAATCACCAAAAAAGATGTCCTTTGGTATTCTACCATTATCCATCCTCCTAAGATGTCCTATCCATCTGAGTCTACGAAGACTGAGCACGGAATACACCGTCACACAACCTGATCTTTCCAATACTTCAGTATTTGTGATTTTTTCCACTTAATACCAGGAATTCTTCACAGACACCGCATATGAAAGCTGTTTAAACGCTTCTCTTGGTATGAGTAAGTTGTCCAGGTTTCACTGCCATAAAGAAGAGTACTAAGGACACAGGCTTGATAGTCAAGGACTTTTGTTTTGGCAGCAAGCTTCCTATTCTCCCAGACTCTTTTTATTAACCTGTTCATTGTTGTTGCTGCCTTACCAATCCGGATGTTGATTTCCTGATCTAGGGATAATTTGCTATTTACCACTGATCCTAGATATTTAAAATGGTCTACCATCTCTAGTTCGGCGTCGTCAATAAAGATTGATGGTACCCCATGTGCACCTTGTGACATAATCTGTGTCTTCTTTTTGCTAATTGTTAAACCAAATTCAGAACAAGCATTGGAGAATGCAGATAGTAGACATTGCAATTCTTCCTCAGAGTGGGTCGTAACTACAGCATCATCTGCAAAAAGCAACTCTCTGATCAGTACCCTCCTAATTTTGGTCTTAGCCTTCAATCTCTGAGCATTGTAAAGGCCGCCATCTGAGCGTGAGTGAATGTATATACCACCATCCTGATCACGAAAGGCATATTTCAGTAGAAGTGAAAAGTATATTCCAAAGAGGGTGGGAGCTAGTACACAACCTTGCTTAACTCCACTCTTGATTATCAAATTCTTCAGAAGTTGCACCATCAAACTTGATTATACCCTTCATGCCTGTGTGGAACGATTCCAAAATGGACAGAAGAGTTGGTGGGCAGCCAATCTTCTTTAGTGCCTTGAACAGACCCTCACGACTGATCAAATCAAATGCCTTTGTGAAGGTCGATGAAGGCAATAAACAGTGGGTGATTCTGTTCACGGCATTTTTCTTGCATTTGTCGCAATGAGAATATCATATCAATGATAGACCGGTTCTATCGAAAGCCACACTGTGATTCGGGGTAGACTTGATCTCCTAGGACTTCATACTTTCCCAACAATACACAGAAGTGAGATACCCCTATAGTTGTTGCAGTCGCTCCGATCGCCCTTGTTCTTGTACAGTGTTATGATGCTTGAATCTTTGAAATCCTGTGGGACTTGTCCTTCTCGCCAGCATAGCTCTATTAGCTGGTGGATCTGTATAGTGAGTGTGTCTTGCCCACTCCTGATAACCTCTATTGGAATCCCATCCTTACCTGGAGCCTTGCCAGATGCAAGTTCATTTATAGCAGACTTAACTTCTGTTATGGTGGGAAGTGTGTCCAGGTGGTCAAGAGTTGGTAGAGCCTCTATGGCGTTGAGGGCATCATCCGCTAGTTTGGTCTCACTTGAGTAAAGCTCCAAATAGTGCTCTACCCATCTGTCCATCTGCTGTTTCTTATCAGTGATGATTTCTCCAGTCAAGGTTTTCAATGGTGCACTTCTTTTGATCACTGGGCCACAGGCTTTCTTTATTCCTTCATACATGCTTCTTATGTTTCCCTTATCACTTGCAATTTGAATGGACTCACATAACTTGATCCAATAATCATTTGCACACTGCCTGGCAGCCTTTTGCACATCCTTCCTAGCTTGCCTTAGCTCACTCAGAGTGTTACGCGTTGGTCTTTCCTTGTTTCTTAAGAGAGCTTTCTTCTTCTTATCAATCAAGGGCTGCAGAGTCTCGCTGTTTGCCGCAAACCAGTCCTGCCTCTTATGATCCACAGTGCCGTAAACCCCTATGGCAGTTTTATAAAGAGTTTCCTTAAGTTGACCCCACTTTTCATTTACTGTACAATTTTCTGGTGTATCAGTGAAAGCGTCTTCAAGTTGCTGTTGAAACTGAAAGCACTTTTCAGGATCGTGAGTGTTAATAATATTAATCCTGGGGCTAGATTTGTGTTTAGCTGTGTAGATTCTCTTTGGTCTCAGTCTAACCCTTGCAACAACCAAAGAATGATCCGTATCACAGTCAGCACTGTGGTAACTTCGAGTCAATGATATATGGTTCAGATGTTGTCTCCGTGTGATGATGAAGTCCAGCTGGTGCCAATGGCCGGATCTTGGATGTTTCCATGTGACCTTATGCAGCTCTTTTGTTTTAAAAAAAGGAGTTTGTAATACATAGGTCATTTCTGGTGCAATGCTCCAGCAGCCTTTGCCCATTTTCATTCATGCGACCGATGTTGTATTTTCCAAGGCACACTGGCCATGAACTCGAGTCCTTGCCCACACGAGCATTGAAATCACCGAGCATATAAATGTAGTCAGATTTTGGAACTGCCTTGATCACGGAGTTTAACTCCTCATAGAACGAATCCTTCACATCATCAGAGGAATCGAGTGTTGGTGCATATGCAGTAATAATGGTGGCAAAACCACAAGAGATTGCCAAGCGCAGGGATAATAGTCTTTCATTTCCTCCTGCTGGAATTTCAATCATTCCCAGTAGCGAATTCTTCACTGCAAAGCCCACACCGTGTTGCCTTTTTTCTGCCTGCCCTCTACCCTTCCAAAAAAAGGTGTAATTGTTTTCCCTGAGTGACCCTTCCTCAGCGAGGCGAGTCTCCTGCAGGCCAGCAATATCAATGTTAAGACGATTGAGTTTGGCATCAATCACAGCCGTTTTTCTCACATCGTCAATATTGATCAAGTCAGTGGAAAATCCTGGACACACGGTTCTCACGTTCCAGGTTGCAAGCCGTAGCTTGAGGTTTCTATTTGTCTTTTTATTAGTACCTGGTGCATTGGTTTTACAGCCTGCGATTCAGATTTTGTCCTAGCCCAAGCACCCATTGAAGCAGGCAGGCTGTGGCGGATCAGCACCCAATTGGCCGGGGGCTGCCCAGCTTGAGGCGGGCGGTAGCTGATCAGTGACACCTGTAGGTGTCTCCCACCGTCAGAGGCAACGAGTGGCGCCCCAAAGTCTACGCCAACTGACAGGGACGTATAACCCGTAACAGTTGCCTCTCGCTTTGATTCCGAGATCCGGTTAAGACCAGGGATGGAGTTATTGCCTCTCCATAGCACAAAGCCTGGGCTAAAATATAGAGATCATGTGTTGCCCATGCAGCATGATCCCTCTCTCGGCCTGCCTAGTTCACTCCAGAGGAAAGGTAACACCTCTACATCTGGAACAAGACAAGCTGCAGAAGCTGCCGGATCAGCAAAGCAATGCTCTAACTGTCCGCCTGTCGGAGCTTCGATCCTAGACCAGCCGCCAACCAAGGCTTAGGGCCTGGTCTGCCCTGCCATGACATTTTGTCTTTAGGTTGCATTTCCTCGCACCAGGGTAAGGCTTGTACCCTCCCAATTGCGCTCTTCCGCCCGAAGCCGTTGGCACAATGTGGGGTGTCGGGTTTGGTAAGCGCCGCCCAACGTTCGGCGCTAACAGAAAGCAGGTAGTACCGTCTACTGTTATACAGTAGCTCAGTCATATCTGACTAAGACCTGACATTCTGCCATAATCTAGCTCGTCGCTTGCCATAATCTAGCTCGTCGCTTACAATAGCTAAGCAGTCTGTCTATCAGCCTGTTAATTACCTCGCACATTCTCAAGCTTTGGGCAGAAAATCCACCATAAGCTCATGATCTTCGTTTTCTTTCCACACCGATGAACATACCAATTTCTGTTTTACGTAGCATGCCTTCCGAGTCTGTCACAAACACAGCATATCCCTCGATACTCCTATCCATACTTCGGAGCTCAGCCCTTACATCCTCAACTTCCATTCCCATGCTGTAAGTTGTGATATCATACATCAGACTCTTCTTTGCCTTGGACATTATTATCTTAGATTTCTATACGACCAGCTGACAATGTGGTGTAGAGTAAAGAGAGACGGATAGTACCTCACGGTGAGTGGCAGCCATATCCCAAGGGTGTCATGATATGGCTGGCAGGCGACGATCCCGATGGAGAAAATGACAGAAACAGTTATGTGACGGTCCTGAAATTTTCAAAAAGACGGCGATCGTGACTTCAAACACTGGCCGTACGTATGGGACACGGAAGCGAAGCCCAACGGAAGAATTGTCTACCGGAAAGTTCAAAGACAAGAGTCAGTATCGGACTGACGGAGAATCATCGGGACCCAGAAACATCGTTTATCTCCGAGGAGTTCGGAGCTAGATCAAACAGGGATCGCGTGGAAATACGGTGAACAGAGTCCTTTGATCAAACGGAGAAACACGATGGAACAGGGGATCGTCTTTATTAAAGACGATGATCAGTACGGTGTACGGAGATCAAAACAACCAGGGAATAGAACAAAGGCTGAGGGTTAAGAACAAAACAAGTGACGTAGTCCAGCCCATAAATTTGAACTTGAATTTACTGTTTTAATAAGGCAGTTGAAGTTGGCCTTTACGATAGGCGGGTGTGGATTTGATTGAGTGCCGAAATAGAATATATATCACTAAGTCTAGGTTGTGTAAAGTCGACCCGCACTTTTCCTTTATGGAATTAAGTGGTGTAATTCTAGGCCGGAATTAGTAAATAAGGTGATTATATATATATATATATATATATATATATATATATATATATATATATATATATATATATATATATATATATATATATATATAATAAAAAGCTAGCATAGGGAACTTTCGTGTGTAAACGTAATATAGAGTGTCGACCGCCGTTAGCTGAGAAGTAACTTAGCGGGTTGAGCCACGGGTCAGTGCACTCGATAGTATTAGTACTTGATAATGGAAAATAGGCCGTACGAGGGAGAGATAATGATAGGTCTATGATAGGAGATTATATTATAAGTGGTTACTGGGATTTCTATACCTCCCTATGACTTTCTCTTCTTTGACATAGTCTTACGTTAGGTGTAGAACTTCTTATGTCATATGTCACAGAGATCAGTTCTCTGAATATATAGAAGTTAGAACTGATAATGGCCCTAAGCCTACTCTCACCTCTAATGAGTCTGAGTTAGGTTGATCTCACCAGGTATTGTCTCTTCGACAGGTTCCCATGAAAACCACAATAGCAACACTCATGACTAGAAAGAAATGACCATAGTCAGATGCAGTGAGAACTATCGGCAAGATTGAAGGCATATATCACCTATACAGGTCAGACAGTTATAGAAATAACGGACACATATAAGGCAGTCAGGATAAAAGACTGACAGCAGCATATATTCAAAAAGAAACCAAAATATGAAGCTCAATATTGTGCATATGAACTGTCTTAAAAATGAAGAGGCTGTCATGCCAGAACACTTGTTATTAGTAACAGAACATTCTGGGGATTCCTAAACGCAGTGTGTCGGTGATATATTAGACATTGTGGTGACTACTAATTCACTCAGAGATGATAGTACCGTCAAATCTCCGATGTGTGGACAGTACATGAAGATAATAACTTTCATTGTTTTTATGGAATATATAAACCTGAAAGACGTTACCGAAAAAATAAAACACTGTGGTGAACATACTGTTTTTTTTTTCAAGTGAAAACGATTTTCAAGGAGATATGGTAACGACAGTAACATCATTCAGAGAGATATTTTACCGGGTGAGCACCTTCCAAATCTGTGCTGTTGTGAGACAATCTGGCCGTTATGTGATGCTACTTTTGATGTAGATCTGTGATTGTCGCTCTTGTCTCACTACACGATAGAATACAACACATATGTCTTTGCACTTACACTCCACACACACACCTGAGGACATTTTATCTAATAAATTAATTTCAATATTTATTAGAAGACATTGTTGTGTGAGTATGCGCTGGAGGAAAGTGAAGAGGGGTATGGTAATGGGGTAAGAGATAGAAGAGCTAGTGAATAAAAAGACTAAAATGGGGTCTGTAGACAAAGGTCAGGCAATAGACCCTAGACAAGGATAATTAACAGGTGTGCTTGTTGATTCCACTTTTCCCCCAGGGACGACAAGCGACAAATAGATAGACCAGGATCCTATTTGGTTCCCATCTCTTTACCTAGCTCATGTATGGCTCCACGAATACTGCCTGTGTACGGCGGTGGCCACACCACGGGCAACAGTCTTGGCTGACTGGCTAAACTACATGAGTGAAGTAGGGGTAATATCCTACTAAGGGAATGTCCATCCCTAGTACACAAAGACTGGGACGGTGGAGAAGGCGGATGAATCTAAATAGATCAACGGCTTCGAAAGCGAAACAGCAGAGTGTGTGGCACACATGAGGCGTGTTCAGGACACGATAGTGAACATGGCTGGCCATCGTGGAAGAGATTGGGACCTCACCATGTAATATCCCAAAGACAGCAATGGTAATTCAACAACAAGAAAAAAGCGATACAGGTAATTCTTGGCCCCCTGGAGATGAGCCTGTTGTAAATATTCACAGGGAAGAGACAACTCCTATAGTGAATAAGGAAGTGCATAATGACGACTGCATCCCAAATTCTTTTGAAAGGGTGCATTCTGACAATACCTACCTGAAAAGTAGAAGGAGAAGTCTGAGAATTGGTACGTGGAACGTACGCACCTTATATCAAGCAGGGAAGTTTGATAACCTTATTGCAGAGGCAAAAAACATGAATTTGGATATCTTAGGCGTATCTGAAACAAGATGGACAGATACAAGTTATATAAGGAGAGAAGATTACGTATTCGTTAATTCAGGAGGAGATCATCACGAGAGAGGAGTCGGAATTTTAGTAAAACGAGATTTAGAGAAAAATATTAGTGGATTCTGGACTCATAAAGATAGGATGATACTTCTCAAAATTTAGGCAAGACCATTCAACATAGTAATTCTTCAGACATATGCTCCGACAACTGATTATAGTGATGAACAGCTAGAAGAATACTATGAAGACCTACAACAAACACTGAAAGTTGTAAAATCATCAGAGGTCCTAATTGTCATGGGAGACATGAACGCAAAAGTAGGAAAAAATAAATATAAGCAGATAGTAGGGCAATATGGTATGGGAAACAGAAACGACAGAGGAGACCGGCTGATACAGTTCTGTGAAGAAAACAATCTTATTGTTTGCAACACATTCTTTCAACATAACCCTAGGAAACTGTATACATGGAAAAGCCCTGGAGATAGAACAAGAAATCCAAATTGACTACATTATGATTAGAAATAGATTTAAAACAATGTTAAAAATGCCAAAACATACCCTGGTGCTGATATCAACTCTGACCATAATCCTGTAGTATTAAAATTACAAATAAAACTTAAAAACCCAGGAATAAGGAAATCGAAGACACCTCAAGTAGATATATCGGCATTGAAACAACCAGAAATAAGACAACTATACCTAGTTGAAGTCAAAAATAGATATGATGGGCTAATCATTGAAAGTATGGAACAATCCATCCATCCATCATGTGCCATGCCGGTACGCGTGGGCGGTCATGTTCTGCCATCTCACTCGATCACCAGAGTCGTGGATCAGCTCCGTGTTTCTGTCTCGACCATGCCACAAGGCCAAGCCATCCAGGTACTTGCCTCAAGGTCTTCCCCTTGGTCTGTTCCCCTCGATCTTACCAGTTGTCACCAAGTTCTCCAAATCATTTCTTCTCATAACATGCCCAAAAAATTGTGACTGTCTACGCCTAATGTCTCTAATCAGTTTACGATCTTCATTTGTTTCTTGAAGGACTTGTTCATTGGTCTTTCTGGCTGTCCATGGTGTCGTATATTTTGAAGGGACTGGCAATCACTAAAGTGCATGACCCATCTCTGTTAAAGGTAGCTGGGCCCCATCCTCTTCTTATATGTAAATAGATCAAGAATACGACCCTTGAAAGATTTACAGACTCGGATTTGGTTATTCGTCTAAGGGTGTGTGGTCCTCTTTTAATAGAAAAAGTAATCACTAGGTTTGTCCCCTGTCTTTCCACCTGGTATTTAATGGTATAGCTCACGAACCCCCTTCTTCCATCTTAAGAAATTGTCTGAAAAGACTTTCTCAATAAGAATCAGGTGCAATATAACATGGATTTGGAACAGTTAAAGATGAAGAGTCTCCTGTTCTTTCTTTATTAAGAATTTATCTTATGTGAATGTGTATTTGTTAATTAAACATTCAACAAACACAAGTGAGCATTGAGACATGTTCTACACAACAAGATAGAGATTTTCCCACAGATAGTTTGGACTGACAAATTAAATGGAAGAGATCTTCACATTTAAACAAATTTATTGACTGTGCCAGTTTCTTTTGGCCTATTTGACATTTTTTTTTCTTTTTTGTTCATCAGCTGTTGACATTTACAGAATGAAATAGAGAAAATTTTCATAGGACCAAGTATAGTCAGTCAATAAATAATAACATTCATTATATAGTGAGATATTTTAACTACCAAAATGTGTTATAGTTAACACGTTCTACATGCAACAAGAATTCAAGAAAATCATTTTCTGAGAGGGTGAAGTTTGTGGGAGTGATAAGAAAACCTGGTGTGATGAGATGTGGATAAGCCTGGGTCCATGGTCTGATGGATCCACTTCAGGTTGGGCCAGTTTAGCTTCACTGAAGACCTCTCATTCTCTGCTTAAGGCTGGAGTCATCTGCCATCACAGGTGTTGATCATCTCATTCACTCCTCTTCCCTCCTTGTTGGTTAGGTGTGGCACCAAGACATCACTGTTTAAAATTCATACAGGTATGTATAATCCCTTACAGCATGTTCATAGTGTGAACACAACATAACAAAACAAAAATGATAAGATCAGAAGAAGTATTGTTGTGTTACTTTGGGGTGGGTCAGATTATTACACTGGATGCAGCTTCTGTTGTCTGGTACCTGCTGTATGCATTTCCTCAGTGGACCTGTAGTTCAGTGAGTAGTGTACAGTCAGACACAGATAAGAGTGATAATGTGATGTTCCCTGAATCATGGTAATCAAGCTGACAGGCAAGATCAACACAAGTATGAGATGCATTTGTACAAATGGTATACATTTAAACATCCACATTACTCTATTTGTTCTACATTGTGTATATAATTGTTTATCTGTACTTTCCAAGGCAACTACTTCCTATTCTAAATCATTTCCCTGTTCCTGCTGTTGTGGTGTGGAGTTGTGTGGTGTGAAGTGTATTGTGTTGAGTTAACTTCTGTTGTGTGGGGTTCCATAGCTTGTACTAATTGTCCTCACATCTACATCAGTTAATATGAGTTTAACTCATCTAGTGTGCTTTTATTGTGGTTCATGTCCAACATGCAGAATTTCTGATGTGTATTTGTTACAAAATGTAATCTATACAAGGTCATGACACAATATATTAGAAAAAAATTATTACTTAAAGTATTTTTCCCTAATACTCTCCTCCTCTCTGTCTACTTATACTTCTCCTACATCTTTTACCAGTGCATATCATGTCCATTCTGTTGGCGACACAGTTGGCTATAGACCAAGGTAATTTTCACCCTTTAGTCTGTGCAGATTAAGTAGGTCGGCTATCACAAATGGCGTTTGTGAACGTAAACCTATTTTAAGCAATGCAGTTGATGTAGTGCGTTGTCTAAATAAAATCTGACACATGAATAAACTAATTTCTATCAAATACTATTTGTTTTCAATTCGTAAAGAGAAAAGGAAGAGTATAATTCCTGTTTCAGTTCTTTAGATTGCAAAATAGACAGAATTAAGTACATTTTTAAAGCGAGGTAGTGTTTCGTTTGCACCAGCTGACTATCTCTGCAGAAACGTTTTCCTAGAAGTTTTTGATGAAAAGCATTTGAGTGCATTGGAAATTTCACCTCGTACATTATTCTGTGATAGATTATAGTCATATGCACATAGTGAAGTTGTTAGATGTAGTGTAGAAAGTCAGAGTTTTGCAGTTTTGAGAAATTATAAGATGTCGGTTTCGCCGGGGAAGTGGCGCCCGTATTGAAGTTGCGATCGGCAGTTTTTCACATTTTCAGAGATTTATTTTATCAAAAATACAATTCATTGGACGCACAACACTGGATACCTTTCCGTTATACATCTTGGTACCACTTAGATCTGAGAAACACACGCTTACCTCAGACTAGATCAAACTGCCCGTTGTAAAAGTTTGAAAGTTGGACAACACATAGCTTTGGCGACTGCTCGCTCGCCCTGAAGTCATAGAAGTGCGCGGTTTTATTAAAGCGGCGCCCGAGCTGGGGGACGCTATATCCACGTGATGTGTCTCTACCAGTCACATTCTGTTCTGTTGACGCTAACCTTTCTATTCTTATCCTGGCATCTGTCTGTCATTAGTATCGCTTAGTGAGTTCGATGTTCTACGGTGCTGTAATTGTTTTGATAATCTCTGGGTTGCTGTGTAACGTTGACGCGCTGAAAATGATTTTTTTTTTTTTTTCCCGCGTTTCCATCCTGTTTCAGGATATTGCGGTCAACACCAGCATCTTTCAGCTGTATGTTGATTCCTAGGCTAGATTACGCTCATCAGCACGCCACGACTTTCTGAGCGACCGGCTCCATACTCTCATAAGTCACTTTTGCGATTCGAACCACTGCTAATTCTCGTCGCGTCACGTGACGAGAGTATTCGGAGTTAGCGGAGAAAGCTGCTAACCCCTCGGCCACGGAGCCGGTGCTGAAAATGATGGATAGGTGAATATGTCACACATGGTATTCTTTGCATTTTCCTCAGAAACCACATTTCTACAGCCATCAGATGTTTTTCAGCCTGACTGTTCATTGTCCAAGCTTCACATCCATATAAAAGTACAGGTTCTATGTAGCATCTCAACACTCTTTTTCTCGTTTCAATTGACATCTTTTTATTTGGAACAAATATTGACGTGAAAATCCCGAGGATAAAATTAATACAAAATGGGAAAGTATAAAAACCAGTATTCAGACTGCAAATACCACCTTGCCAGTGAAAATTAATAAGAAAAAACAATTATGGATAACCGATTAAATATTGAGTAAAATGTCTCAAAGAAAGAAAGCAAAGAACACCCCAGAGTATATAGTTATAGGCAGAGAAATGCGTCACATGTGCAGAGTTTCCAAAGAAGAGTGGCTGCAGAAACATTGCAAAGAAATAGAGAATCTGGAAATAAATCACAACTCGAAAGAATTACATGAACATATAAAAGATTTACAAATAAGAAAAATAATATAACTCGAAACGGTTGTATCAGAGGAAAAAAATGGAGAAATTATAATTAATAACACTGACATAATAAAAAGATGGACAGAATACACAGAAGATTTATTCTGGGACAACAAGGTCAATAGACCAACATTGTATGGACAAGATGGACCAAAAATATTAACGGCTGAAGTAGAAAAGGCTATTAAAAAGATGAAAGAAGGAAAGGCTGCAGGTCCTGACAAGATAACAACAGAGATGATAAAATCCTTATCAAGCTTTGGCATTGAAACTATCACATAATTATGTAATGATATATAATACTGGGTACATCCCCAAGGACTTGAAAACATCCATTTTTATCACGCTACCGAAGAAGCCAAGAGCTGTTGAGTGTGAGGATTACAGAACTATTAGTTTAATGAGCCACATAACTAAGATACTACTCAAGGTCATACAAGAAACAATTCAACATAAAATAGATGAGGAAGTAGCTGAAGAACAATTTGGGTTCCGCAAAAACAGCGGCAGAGAAGCAATTATCTGTTTGAGGATGTTAATTGAAAAATATATAGAATCAAAAAAGTATATATGTTTGTTCTATAGACTACAAGAAAGCTTTTAATAGAGTACAACATGAACGGCTAATTACGTGATAGGAGTAGACGGAAAGGTCATCATACTTATTAGTAACTTGTACTGGGAACAATTGGCGTCTATTAGATGCGGAAATAACTATTCGTCGCCCATAGAGATAAGAAGAGGAGTACGGCAGGGATGTGTACTGTCCCCAAGCCTCTTCAACCTATACACAGAAAGAGATTTTAAACAAGGTGAAATGCCTGGACTCAGCATCAATGGAAGAATCATAAACAATCTTAGATATGTTACTAGCAGAAAGTGAGCAAGAGTTTGCAAGACCTAGTGGAAGGCGTAAACTGGCACAGTGCAGAATGTTGCTTAGATATTAACATCCAAAAACCAAAAACTATGATAATTAGCAGTGCTTGCTTGCTTGCTTGTGTTCGTTGGCTTGAGCTCCAACGCGAAGTCCTGTATGTCGGATGAAGGCATCCTGTTGTCCAACATCAGTGTGATGTCATACAGGACCTGAGTTTTGCGTGAGTATCCGTTGTCCCATGTCTGGCTTATTGGTGTGCAGACTGGTGGTTCCTCGCCGTACAGGCAGACACTCTCCGACTTCGGAGGAATCGGCGATCCTACTGACCTTAGCCAGGACCCCGAAGGGACCTGTTGCCCGGGACGCTCGACGAGGACGCGTCAATAGGTCTTGGCCAGTATATAGCCCGGCCCTGGTGCCTTGGAAACACCTCTGCGTCCCATAATTAGCAGTTGTCAGCATCCCCAATAAGACCTTACAGGAGTAAGGAGTTAACACTAAGGCTAGTAGAGAGGACACCCAGACAGGGAAGACACCGAGTACTATAAATAACCTCACTGGGAGACACATTTGTGTCAGACCAGAGGCCAACAAGTACGGATGAGCGAGGGCTTTCCCCAAGCAATTGGGTTGCTGGTCCTTGCGAGTAACCGTGATATGCCAGGTTACTCAAACTCACCAGCCGGCGTGCTGGCAAGACCAGGCACGCAGTAATAGCGACTGCACGGAGGGTAAAAGTGTCCGTGCTTGTCCACGCTATGTGTAGCGGGACAGACTGACTGGAGACGGTAGAGAGGTCGGACGTATCCTTGACCAATAATGATAGCTTTCTAGGCCATAGGCAAACATAGGGCTATATCATTTAGATTGTGTAATGCTAGCATCATCTATCATCCCGTTGATGTATTCAGATTGTGTAACAATGATGAAACCTAACGCTTGTAGAGCCATTCACATGTCGGCTGTGAATAAATTGCATTCTTTTCGCAAATGTCATGAATTGTTATTTCGTGCAGTGCGAAAGTAGCGGAGTCTTGAAAGCTGCAGCGCACAAGTCGCTGACAGGCTAGACCTCGAATTGGTGTTAGAAGATGTGAACCAACGCCACAATATAGGAAGGCCAACTGCGAATTGGTGTCAGAAGTTGTGAACCAACGCCAAAATATAGGAAGGCCAACTGCGAATTGGTGTCAGAAGTTGTGAACCAACGCCACAATATAGTAAGGCCAGACCTCGAATTGGTGTCAGAATGGTCAAAGAATCAACGCCAGCTGCGAATTAGGGTCAGAACACATTGAACGAACG
This sequence comes from Cepaea nemoralis, assembly GCA_014155875.1. Taxonomy (NCBI): domain Eukaryota; kingdom Metazoa; phylum Mollusca; class Gastropoda; order Stylommatophora; family Helicidae; genus Cepaea; species Cepaea nemoralis. Next base: position 237,551 of record JACEFZ010026242.1, read on the forward strand.
CCAGCAGTACAATTACTGTCAGATTCAGTGAACGGTTCTGAACAGCCATAGCAGGCAGTTGTAGTAATATTCAACGAGCAGTGAACGCCAACATGCAAGTGGTATTATAAACCACTAAACGAACGCTAGCTATCGATTGATATTACAGAGTTCTGTACCAGAATTAGTTCAAGGCACGTTTTCAACATTTGTGATGTGTGATATATTGCAAAGTAATACAAATTTATTGTGATACATGCTATAAATTAAATTTTTTTTCTTGTGGTGAATTATACGATCGCCACATTTGTGGAGTGTGAACCACAATTGAGTCAAAGTAGATCGGTAAAGTATGAAATTCTACCAATATTATTTTGAAAGTGTGATATTATACTAAAAGCAATTGAAATGTATAAAATCATCAGTGAACATTACCATCGTAACCACCGTGTACATTCCATTGCGTGTGATACAGCCATCAATGTCACCATTTACTAAATCAGTAAATAGAGTAGCGACGAACTGCAGCCTAGAACGAAGGTACGCCAGAGTCAAACGGCGAAGACAAACGACATTGACGGCCATACGACTAATCATCTCATTTATCATCTAACAATCATTCAGACGATCATATCATTCATCATTAATACCATTTATCACTATTTATCACATTCTCATTCACCAATCGCATGAAATAGGAAATTATATTAACAACTTTATGAAATATGAAATATTTGATAGAATATGATGAATTGTGAGCTTGTATTTACAACTTAAGCGTGTGTCTAATTTTTGCTGCTCTACCAACCAGAACGCAGCCCGTGTGTCAGCAAATCAAACCAAGTGCCATGTGTGGTGAGTAATGTATCCAGGAGGGCATCGCAATGGGCCACACTGGAGATAAGCTAGAAAAATGGGCAGACCAAAAGTATAAAGAAGAAATAGCTCGACAGAGAGAAGAAAGAGCTCTACAGAGAGAAGAAACAGAAAGGAAAATTGCTCTACAGAAAGAAGAAACAGAAAGAAAAGCTGCTCTTGACAGAGATGAAAGAGCATTAGAAAGGCAACATAAAAAAGAAATGAAAGAGATCGAGGAGGCTACAAAATTAAAGATGAAAGAAATGGAGGTAGATTCTAACATACAAATAGCCTCTAGCAAACAAAAGAGCCAAGAAGAACAGAACAAATTTAGTAAGTACAAAGGCCTTATCAAACCTTACACTGTAGGTGATTCAATCAGCGCATGGACTGAAAATATAGAGTTCCAACTAAAAACACAGAAAATACCTTTAGAGGATTGGGCAATGATTTACATGATGAACCTGAGTGGGGAGCCTTTAAAAGTAATAGAAATCCATACCTACAGATCTTAGAAACAATTACCAGTACATACACGATAGGATAATGCAACATTTTCTTTTGGACGCTACTGGTTATCAAATTCAATTCTCACAGATTAAACCAAAAGCAACTGAAACGTTCTTAGACTACATTTCTAACGTGCAGAGCACATTTAAAAAATGGACTAAGGCGGCTAAAGTAGGTAACAGCTATGAAAAACTAGAAGAGCTAATGGTAATGGACAAAGTTGTTTCTACAGTACCTACCCCTTTTGCTAAATTCTTACAACAGTCAGATATTGATTCCATTCAACAATTAGAGAAACGGGGGTCAGCTTATTTTTCCTCTGATCGGAACATATTTAAAACTACATCATATGACACAGAAATTACAGCTTTTGCAAATAGAGTCCCTGATAGATCCTACAAACAGAAAGACTATAGTAAGAAGGACAAACCATATCAGAAACCACCTCGATGTAATTATTGCAATCTTTTTCACCCAACTTATTCGATGTGTGATAAGAACCCCACATATCCGTCACACCTAGAACAAGTGTTAAAGAAGCAAGAAAGCAGAAGATCATCGTTTAAACGTGCTGTAAAATGTTATTTTTGTTCTAGTTATGGCCATTATAGCAATAGGTGTCTTGGGAGACAGAAAATGAAGGCAAACAACGCAGCCCTCATCGATACATCATCAGACGATGAGAGTGACATAGATCCCGAACTTGTCAATGTATTGCCAACGAATGAATGTCAGAGTGTATCATCAGTAACCGATATTTTAAACTTTAAGACGTGCAAAGTATGCCACCAGTTTCATGCGGAGGGGAGATTGAAATGTGGACACGTAATATCATGTTCAAATGAAGAAGCCAATGCAGCATGTGCCTCCAGAGGTAACCTTAAGTTCTACGATGCACAGGTCAATGGTAAACCATGCCAATGCTTAGTTGATAGCGGCAGTAACTATACTGGGACTAAGGAGAGAACTTGCTAGACCTGAAGATTATACGGGTGAATTGTCAAATGCCGTACTTTCTCGGGTACCATCGAGAAATATCCACTGGCAAAAGCGCATATCAATACCCCGTTCCTTACCGGCACATTTACGTGCGCTATCCTTCAAGATCCATGTACGGATCTTATTTTGGGATGTCTTGATGCATTGAAAGAATGTACAGACGACAACATAAAAGCCTGGAATGAAACACACAGGGTCAACGCTGTAACTAAGGTCAGATACAGAAACAAGTTATACTGACTTACAAAATGAAACACTACAGCTATTAACACCAAATGGTGCAGATATCAACAATACTCGCCAAAAGTTGAGCGAGGCACAAAGCACCGACCAAACACTCACACCGTATTTTAACTTGTTGTGTGAGCGAAAGAAAGTTTCTAAAAATTCTTCCTGGTACTTTAAAAAGGTTAACGGAATTCTCATGCGTTATTACACATATAATAACCATGAAATTCAGCAGACGGTGTTACCTGTAACATACCGAAAAAGGTGCTAAAAATCGCACATTCACCACCGTTTGCTGAACATTTGGGCTATCATAAAACGCGAGCCAGAATTCTATCACAATTTTACTGGCCGAAATTTTGTTCGGACATAAAATCTTTCTGTCGCTCTTGTACTGTGTGTCAACATCGTGTACGAAAGAAAAAGCATGTAAAGACCGAAGTGCAACGGTCAGTGATAGCATCTAGACCACTTGAAAGTATAGCGGTCGATATTACTGGACCCCTAATGCAGGTGTCGAGTAATGGAAACCAGAACTATCCAAACAAGGGTACTAAAACGATTCACCTTAAACCAAACCAAAAGGCTGTGATTCAACTAACTGATAAACATAACATGGTACTAACATGTTACCAAGGGCCTCTCAACGTTGAACTCAAAATATCAGATGCGGATCATGAAATATCGATAAAAGAACCCTTAGAGATATTTCATATCAACATCCTGAAACCATAACGTTTCACAACAAGTACAAGCAGACAGACGAACAGATTGCACCAACACCAAGCAGTGAGACGACAGACATACATAACTCAACTTCACTAGGTAGGGCGACACACAACAGCGACAACGCAAACACACTTAGCCAGACAACAGCACACACAAGTAGTAGCACAACAGTATTGGACGAGATGGAACTACCAGTTCCGACAGAAAACGTAACTGCGACAAATATCTCGACATATAGAAATAACAGATGCAGTCAGACGAAAGACGGGACAAAACACCTACTGAACGTCGACAGGTCTTCAACAGGTTGAGATTGTGTGGACTCATAGCTAAGCCGTCCAAAATAGAGTTGGGCATGGAACAAATTGACTTCCTGGGTCATACCATCTGCAGGGGCCAATTGAAAACTGATGACAGTATCGTCACTAAGATTCTGAATGTAACAATGCCAACGACCAAGAAACAGGTCCCAAACTACTATAGTAAATTCATTCCCAACCTGGGGGAAATCACCAGTGTTTTTTCTAACATCTTAAAAGCTTCGGCTAAGTTATTTGTAAAAGATGCACGATTAATTAGTGCGTATCGAAATTAAAACATTGTTTCAGCGTTCCACCTATTCTCCGTATGCCTAATCCAAAACTCACTTATTTCTTACGTATATACGCGAGTTTCCATATCCATATCTGGGATACTAGGACAGTTCTACGACGGGACGTTCCATCCCGTAATGTACGTAAGTCGCAAGATCACTCCGGCTGAAGGAAGATACTCAGCATCAGAATTGGAAGGCCTTAGTTTGATCTATTGTGTGAGAAAGTTTCATCGATTTTTGGCAGGAGCACAGTTTGTAATCCAATCCGATAACTCTCCATTGTCTGTGATGCAATCTGGACATCCTACCAACAATAGAATTTTCAGGTGGGCTTTAATTCTCCAAAATTATACGTTTACCATCCAACATTTAAAAGGGAGATTAAATACGATTGCAGACATTTTAAGTCGTCCTTCATCCATTCAAATACCTGAGTTACAGGAAGGAAGCGACCATACACCACCAGAAACAGTGACACTGTAATGTTAAATAACCAAGTGCCATGTGTGGTGGGTAAGACATATCGTAAGTGCGTTACTATCGCCCGATACTTGACTTGTGTGAATAGAACAGTGTTATGAAAAGTGTAACGAACAGACGCAGAATTAACTTGCGCTGAGACACACGTAATTTAGATTATGGGAACTAACGCCAAGAGGACAGCGAACCCAGCTTAGACCCCGAATCTAGAATTTATTGAACCAACGCTTAAACCCTGAATAACAGTACAGGGTTAGCTATGGACCTACATAATGTGGTAGGCAACTATATTAATACACTATCCTTCAAGAAGAGCATTAAAGACTTTGGCGGAATGAACTATGTTAGAATAGTCTACAAAGAGATTTGCTCTAGCTTCACAACGCAGAGGAGGACGTCAACTTAGTGTAATTAGATATAGAAATGTAACTGTGATATATGTACATTATTATTTTATTTACAGTATCTATAACTTCATTTTCTATTATTTATTCTATTGCAAATTATGTAAACGCATATATAACTTTATTTTCTTATTTGCGTAGTTAGAAATCACCATCATTTAATTAATAACCCATTTATTAAAATATCCATTATAGAAATACAATTATTAGATCTTATATTAGTTAATTACTTATAATCATAATCATTTATACATCCATTTAGCTAATATATCATTTCAAAACTAATGCCAATCATTTATGAATTAATATCATCTTTTTCACAAGTAACATTTAAGGTAATTAACCCATTTCGCTTAAATGAAAGTAGTAGTAAATTATTTCCCTTGAAGGTAAGTTAGATCAGCACACCAAAGTATGGAAGTTACTATGTCAGGATCGGTAACAAACCATCCTTATAACGATGTATATTTTTGTACAGACATGACGCGTGCAAACAAAACGCACAGTCATTTGGCGTGATTACTGTTAGAATTCAGCCAATCATTTAATGTATATATATATTGTTTATGTATGTAATACTATGAAACATATTTTAATGACGAGAGAATGAGTGAGTGAAAGAACAGTATGAAAGGGAATGAAAGATGAATGAAAGAAGAGAAAATGCGAGGAGAGAATGCAAAAACTTAGTAAACATTGAAAGGAAGAGAGCGAGAGAGAAAGACAGCGGAAAATTTTTTTTCCACCGCTGGAAAGGTCTTATTTGACTTGTCTGTGTCATGTGTGTTTCCAATGTGTTGTCAGGGTTTTTATATGTGTTGCAGCCACACTTTAGCAGAGTATAGAGAGAACGTACTTTGAGCTTCAGAAAACGGAGTTGTGGTCACAAATAAAAATAACGAACGTTTGTAACCACAATAAACCGATTTGCGGCGCTCGAAGGAACACACACATTTAGTACACTAACGCATACACATGTTAGACAGTTAAGTACACTGTAGTTTATTAGAAAACACGCAAACAAACAGGAAAACGAACACATAAAAGTTGCACACACCAATAAATTCAAAGAACAATAACTCTAAATTCAGGGGACACAATAAATAATCAGAAACCTAAATGTAACAGTGAACATAGCTTTTTCACATGCGGAAGCAAGAAGGTGAACAGTAGAGCTATGTGTGTATAGAGTTGGAGGGGATATTGATGGGAACATGAACACTTGGTGCTCATGTGTTGTACTCATAACAGAGTCAACTAGTGTGTGGGTTGTCATTTTGGGCAATAGGAGGAACAGGTCAAGACGGAAGTCAATGGGTGGAAGTCAAAAGACATAGGGTCAAACGACAGAAACCAGGACATAAGTCATAAGACAACGGTTTCCGGTTCACTACCAATCCTTGAGATATCTAGAGATCCAACTATACTGAGACATGGGCTACTAAATCAGCCAAGTGAAAAGATAGAACACTGTGAATGAAGGTAGAAGATATTGTTCTATCCCCAAACTAGAAAGTTCTATACTTATTGGAGATCTGACAAAATTGGGACAACCAATTTTTCTTTTGTGACCAAGAAGTGTTACAAAGATGAGAAAGGGGAAGTAACACTTCGCGGAGATGGAGGGGACCCTGTCAGCATCCCCAATAAGACCTTACAGGAGTAAGGAGTTAACACTAGGCTAGTAGAGAGACACCCAGACAGGGAAGACACCGAGTACTATAAATAACCTCACTGGGAGACACATTTGTGTCAGACCAGAGGCCAACGAGTACGGATGAGCGAGGGCTTTCCCCAAGCAATTGGGTTGCTGGTCCTTAGCGAGTAACCGTGATATGCCAGGTTACTCAAACTCACCAGCCGGCGTGCTGGCAAGACCAGGCACGCAATAATAGCGACTGCACGGAGGGTAAAAGTGTCCGTGCTTGTCCACGCTATGTGTAGCGGGACAGACTGACTGGAGACGGTAGAGAGGTCGGACGTATCCTTGACCAATACGATAGCTTTCTAGGCCATAGGCAAACATAGGGCTATATCATTTAGATTGTGTAATGCTAGCATCATCTATCACCACGTTGATGTATTCATATTGTGTACAATCATGAAACCTAACGCTTGTAGAGCCATTCACATGTCGGCTCTGAATAAATTGCATTCCTTTCGCAAATGTCATGAATTGTTATTTCGTGCAGTGCGAAAGTAGCGGAGTCTTGAAAGCTGCAGCGCACAAGTCGCTGACAGCAGTGAAAAGGAAAGGTCATCAATGAGCATCACAGTAAACGGGCAGATATTAGAACAAGTAACAAGTTTCTCTTATCTTGGACATATAATAACAGATGATGGCAGAAGTGAACTGGAAATCAAAAACAGAATAGGAATGGCAAACAATGCTTTCAACTGCATTAAATCTGTATTAACATCTAGAGAGATTAATAACGCATTAAAAATGAGAATTGCCAAATGCTACGTATATTCAACGCTAATGTATGGCGCCGAAGCCTGGACATTAAACAAGCAACTAGAAAGTCGGATAGAAGCCCTGGAGATGTGGATATACAGACGAATGGGTAGTATTTCATGGAAACAAAAACAATCAAATGCAGAGGTCCTAGAAAAACTAGGAATGAGGAGAGAGTTGTTGAAATAAATTAAGAGGAGACAAGTGAAATATTTTGGCCACGTTAAATGACATGATACTCTTATAAAAACCATACTGGAAAGCAAGGTTGAGGGCAAGCGAGCAAGAGGTAGACAACGATACAAGTGGGAGGATAACATCTAGAGATGGACGAACATCAGCCTGACAGAATGTACAGTCAAGGCATGAGACAGAGAGTGTTGGAGATCCATTGCAGCCAATCTTCATTGCAGAGACGGCACCTGATTGATTGATTGAGCTGACAATACTTCGCAGATGAAAGGATCGGATCTCGGGATAAATAACTGATTAAAGATAATCGTTTGATAGCCCGAAAATGGAAATAAGAAGTTAGGACAAGTCAATTTTGTGAAGAGGATTCTAAGTCTCAAACAGGTTTTATTTCTAACTTTTACGCTTCTTTGTGGCGTATCGTTGTAGATTGTGTTTTTGTTCGTCTTCTGCAAGATCACAGCACACACCATTTGTTCATCACGTGCGTGTTAACAAGCCTCGGCGATCGTAGTTGGCCATCTTACACAATCACAGGAGTCTCGAACCATGGCCGTCTTTCTGCCCACGCTGTCTCTGTCTGTGCCATTAGGTTTACCGATTCAGTGCCGAAGGATATTATACTGCCAAATGTGACCTTGCATTTGGACAGAAGGATGATGCATTGCCTTACATCATGTTATTTGTTTTGTTTCTTAGGAACATATGCAATTTCAATGCTCAATGAACGGAAATATACATTAAAATACTAGTTCATTCGATAGTTTACCACTATCAACATATCTTTCTCTTTGCCTTCTCCTTGCTTTTATTATAGCCTTCAGTAAGTTTTGAAACCTATTTCTCTTCATAACATGCCCAAACAGGCTATACACTTAACGTCTAATTTCTCTAATTAGACTTTCGTATGTTTCTCGGAAGACGGCCTCATTGGTTTTTCTGTCCGTTCATAGAATCTTTTGCTTTTCCCACAGAAACCATATCCAATCCGTGTACTGGTTTCATTTTCATTAAAAAGACGGCTGTTATAAAAGGTCTGCTCCTGGCTAATATGTTTACCAGCAATGACTAAACCTTACCTCCTCGGCTTTGAGCTACGTGTTCGACGCTACATCTCCAATGACGTCGGCGTTTGGCAGTGCTTTCTAGAAAGTGCTGTCGACTCCGATATGTTGTTTGAATTTGTTAAGCTGTATATAAAGGGAAAATATGCAGAAGGATATGTGCTGTTTAATTGTGTAAGACACAGGGAAGTCAGAACATCTTTATTAAGAAGATCACGGTTTCTTTATTTGATACGAGATCATAGATTTATATATATGGATGGTCTCCCTTACATTGCTAATCAAGAGGATCCGTGTAACTATTTAGTATGTTATACAAATAACAACCGTCCTCTGATTAACAATTCCACACATTATTCAAATTACATTTTGAAATATCGCCTGCTGAACACTGATTTACAGCAGCCTGCCATACGATATTATGATGTGGTTACTGCATTTTGGTTTTCTAAGTTTGGTTGCTTCAATTTGCAGAAATGTTTAACCAAATTTGAGCAGCGTATGATTCTCACTATGCACATACGCAAAAGATTTTGTGAATTAGAAACAGGCCGTGATGAGGAATCAGGACGAAGTGCCAATTGCGCTAGTCCGTATTTTCATCAAATAAGGCAGTTGGTATATTTTAGATATAACAGGCAACAACAACAAGTTGAAGAAAGCCGAAAGATAATAATAAAAACCCAAAACCACAGAGAACTAGTAAACCTGGACAACCCTGATGTCTTTAACAATCTAAAAGTTATGCCTTACTATTATCTACAGGACGCTAAGGATGCAATCTTGAACCATGTGAAAGCAGAGGCGCGAACTCGCGACGGCTTTCCACATTGTATTTACATAAAAATGTCGCCCAATGAATATATGCTGGGTGCGCTATTGCCACGTGATGCTGTCTGCGAAGCGCACAAATTGTGTCCAGACATTACCACTGGTAATTTGATCGTTCGCGTGTACCTGGAAGATGATATTGGGCACATAGATATGTTTATTGCATGCCAAAATGCTGATATAGCACTGCCAGGGAACACCTGGCATGAGCTGTACTTGTACCGAGCAAAGTTCAAGTGTGAAGAGCACATATTTTCAGGATACAAAAAGCGCTGGTGCCCAATGCTTCAACAGTTGCTATACGGCATTTTGAATTGCCGCTTTCAAGGCGATCTACGCTTTGACACTCTCCCGCGACCTTTGACAGAGGAAACACTGGACAATGTTTTGCAGTTTATTGCCAAACGACCAAAGACTATGGAACATATCGAGGACGAACATTGCCCAACAACATGCGAACACTACTTAAATCTCCTTAGTGACCAAAATTGTCGCTTAAAAAAAAAAAAAAAAATATTGTAACTCTATCTACTACACGAGAGTCCCTAATGAGATTCAAGACTTAATGAATTCCGGGCTGCGCACTGTGAAAACAGATGCGTTACAACCGGGCAAGTTCAGCATAGTTGTAGAATTCGATCGTTTTATTGGCGAGACGGTTAAAGGTCCTCCTTGTAGAATGCTCAGAATTGTCTTGAAGGAGATTGTAAACAAACAACAACAAAATAAAAACAACAAACTTTGTTCACTCAAGGGAAAGAACGCATACCATATAATAACGGCCTACCCCGTCCCTTCTTCCACACCATATCGTGAACGTCAGCCTGCTGTGTCGGCCGCGCGCCCGTAAGGGCGCAGGGGGAAGGGGGAGGGGAGGGTTAGGGGGAGGAGGTTACACAAACCAAAAAGAAAAAAAAAACCAAAAAAAAAATAACCCCTTTTACGTCCCATGACATTTTTTGGGGCCTATTATATACTGCGTGGAGAGATAAATGTAGATTACATCTAGGCATAATAGATAGATAGATAGATAGATAGATAGATAGATAGATAGATAGATAGATAGATAGATAGATAGATAGATAGATAGATAGATAGATAGATAGGCAGGCAGGCAGGCAGGCAGGCGGGCGGACGGACGGACGGACGGACGGACGGACGGACGGACGGACGGACGGACGGACGGACGGACGGACGGACGGACAGATAGATAGATAGATAGATAGATAGATAGATAGATAGATAGATAGATAGATAGATAGATAGATAGATAGATAGATAGATAGATAGATAGATAGATAGATAGATAGATAGATAGATAGATAGATACAGCTTAAGAATTCTGAAAGTTACAAACTACGAGGAGATTGCTTGCAGCGAACGAACACTGGCCTTATCGCTGTACAGGAGGTAGGTTTAGCCATTGCTGGTCTTGCCGTAGGAGTTGTCAACTGGCTAGTTTGGACAGGTCATTAGCAAGGTAAGAAATTAGACGTTAAATTTACAATAAAAATACAGTTCAGGACAACAGTCTTATGAATCACCGGACAGTGTGAGAAATGCCATCGATTTCTTAGCTAAATGACGTGAAACTCCCAAACACACCTTCCTGTGGGTAGAAAAGGCGAAGAAAAGTGCCGCAAGAACAGTTCATGGAACTAATTATCCACTGAAATAAGTGAACAAATTTGATCATGGGCATATACAGGAAACTTGGAACAAAAAAATAGCGTGTCTGGAAGCATTTTCCTGCTATGGGTCTGTGATGTGATAAGCCATAACATTTGAGGCCTGAATACTCGAAGGGATTGGTGGCCAATCTTGCCCTCATTTAACAGGACGAGGAACTCAGGCGTCAGACCCTCTTCCGACCGCGCTATTGACATTATTAACGTAATTCACTATCACATACGCTAACGCGTCTACTCACGTGACTGAGTATCCACTCAAATACGTGGACACATTTGCACACGAGCAGAACTAGAGAACTTATTAATATCACATGAAATACGTGGACACATTTGCACACGAGCAGAACTAGAGAACTTATTAATATCAAATGAAATGCGTGGACACATTTGCACATGAGCAGAACTAGAGAACTTAATATCAAATGAAATACACGAACACATTTGCACATGAGCAGAACCAGATAGCTTAATATTCAGTGAAATACGTGGACACATTTGCTACATGAGCGGAGCCAGGGAGCTTAGTTTCCACTGAAATAAGTGGGCATCGTGACGACAGATAGGATCATGGCTTGAAGAGTCAAAGACAGATCGAGAGAAATGATGCTTCATGGTCTAAGACAGTGGCATGCTGGGGGAGGAGGGGGAGCAGTTGACTTGGTCCAGAAGACCAAGGATCGTGATTGATGGACAGACATGAGCGTCTTCGCCATCTGACTGGGCACATGATGGTGATGATGATATTAATATTGGTACCAAGGGATTTGAAAAGTTAACGATATCTGTTTAAATACAAGGTGAAGATTAAAGCTTTGATGTGAAAATAAATAAACAATAATAAATAAACAATAATAAATAAAAAAATAAATAATAAACAATAAATAAAAAAATAATAATTTAATAAATGAAAGATAGTTAATGTCCACGGACAAAACATGCCAACAGTGAAAAAAATGTTACAACCGTGCATACTCTGGTTATAATTGCAATCAGATTTGGCTATAATTATAAACACAGAAGTCACAAACAATATGTTGCACTATTTATTGCCTGTGTTGCACTATTTATTGCCAGAATTATATATCATATATTCATGTTGACGTCTGAAGGTGTAGGGGAAGACGAAGAAGAAGAAGAAGAAGAAGAAGAAGAAGAAGAAGAAGAAGAAGAAGAAGAAGAAGAAGAAGAAGAAGAAGAAGAAGAAGAAGAAGAAGAAGAAGAAGAAGAAGAAGAAGAAGAATGACACATGCCTGGGGTCATTGACATTAAGATCAGTGTCCTGGATAGCAAGGATACACATAAACAGTTCACGAGATAAAAAAAGGGCGGGCAGTAAGTTCCCCAGAGGGCGAAAATGATAAGACAGTAATTATAGGGGGAGCTGAGAAGAGGTCAGCTGGCTAGGATAATTGTAAGGCAGACAGTTGGAGCAGTAAGGTAGTTTTGTGTGGAGCGTTGTGAGGGGGCATAGAGGGGGGCAGTTGATGTTTGGACTCCGAGCTGAGAGGGAGTTGTGTTGAGACCAGACTAGGAGGAGGTCGTGGTCGGAGAAAGTGGAGAATTGTGACGGGGTTAGGAAGAGACTCCGCACTGTGGGTTCCAGGGATAGTGAGTGGAATTCGAGACCCAGAGTGGGTTACTTTGAGTCGGGCCTAGAGAGAGGCTAGTATACCTGTCGTGTGGGATGCGATGTAGTAGGCCTTGAGAAGCAGTGTTATTCGAAGTGTTCCATTGGGATGGAGATATATTCTGAGAGAATTATTGTTCCTGGATTTATATGTTACGTGTGTCTGTGTTAATTCAGAATTAAAGGAATATTATGTGCACGAATTAACGCTTGTTCTCTGACTGGTGTTTGGGTGTGATGCATCGTGGTTGATCGGTTGTTCAACATACCATATACACTGACATTTCACTAGACACAACCATAGCCACTCTATCTGTCACTCTGTCATCATTTACTTTGTGACAAAGAAGAAGAAGAAGAAGAAGAAGAAGAAGAAGAAGAAGAAGAAGAAGAAGAAGAAGAAGAAGAAGAAGAAGAAGAAGAAGAAGAAGAAGAAGAAGAAGAAGACGAAGAAGAAGAAGAAGAAGAAGAAGAAGAAGAAGAAGAAGAAGAAGAAGAAGAAGAAGAAGAAGAAGAAGAAGAAGAAGAAGAATAGGAAGAAGAAGAAACACGAGGAATAGGAAGAAGAGAATGAAAAGGGTGAAGAAAAAATAGTATCGGTAGTAATAAAATATTATGTGCTTACTAAATGTTCTTCATTGTTGTCTATTCTAGTGAAACACAAGACATTGCCAATGCAGCTCTGTCTTCACAAAGAGATGGTGAAGATGTGCTTCAGTGTGGGCACCTTTGTTCTGTTGGATCCGGTGTTGGTCAAATGTTGGTTTGATCACTTGACGAGCGTAGATGAACAAGGGGGTAAGCATACATTAGATGGAATACTGCAGAAAATCATTAACTTAATAGAGGCAACATATAAAGGCATGAAATGCAGAGTTCTTCGTGAGAGAAAATTAACAGATACATTGGACTTCAGAACCGTAAAGCTATATTTGTCGCATTTATTTTTCATATTGACTACACACTAGATTATAAAGACAACAAGAACTACCGTTTATCACATTAGTCCATTACACCATATAACAACAATCACCTTCGGATTATAAAGCCTGTGAGGGTAAACCCAGGACTGTCATTCTGAGCCGGTGATGGACCCTAACTATAACTTCTCTTTGAAGTTGAACGGGGTAGGGGTAATGGTGAAAACGAATCGAACTACCACCAGAACTGTTTTTATTTTCTTTTGCGCTCACTCGCGCTCGTTCTTAAACATCCGGTGTGGTGATGCTGATGTAGGAGATTCAACCCCTACACCGGTCGGTTGAACTAAAATGTTAACTTCTCGTCCTTGACTTGGGGATGTAAATTACAAGTACCTCTGAAGTCGGAGTTGGTTCGCTTGATGGCGAGGGATACTGGTAATAGGGAAAGTTAATTCACACGCTACAGAAGTAGCATGTAGGACTACGCATGACCTCAAAATGAGAGCGCAAAACAAAACTATTAATAAACTATACACATAAATAATAACAAGAACAAGAACAGAAGGACTAAAATAGTACGAAACAATCAGTAGTACGGAGCCAGGTGAGACAACTAGACATAGTCCAGCGAATCAAGACAAAAGGAAAAGATACTGGCGCTGGGTAGGACACTGCGGAGAAAACCTCATAATTGTATAACTAGAAAAGCCGGTCTCTGGGACCCATAGGGCAAGCTACATAGAGGGGGATTTAAAACATATAGAGAAAAGATTTAGAGACAGAAATGAATACCATGGGGAGAGCATGGAGGTAGCTTTAGGAGTTCGCAAAAGATAGAACATCTTGGCGTGAGTTGGCTGAAAGCTCCATTGTGGTTTACAGGGCAGAAGAAATACACATGTGCTGTTGTAGTTATAACTGCACTTCCATTTGCTGCTGCTGCTGCTGCTGCTACTACGACGAAAACCACCACCACCATTACTACTACTGCTGTTGCTGCTACAACTATTACTACTATTAGTGTCACAGGTACTGTTATGAGGATTCTTCTTACCATAAAGTTTTTTGTTTTTTTTTCCACTGCAAACAATCAACCCCAAGTTATTACTTGTTATTTATACACTTACTAATTATACCACAAAAAGCAACGATGTACAGACCAAATAGAACCAGAAGAAGAGACCGACTATGTAAACGATAAACAGAAGGAATAATAGAGTCCTTGGGAATCTCAGTATATGAAGCCCTTAAACGGGCACTCTCCCGCTGTTTATGCTTCACCTCGACACCACAAGATACAAGAGGAACAAGATGAGATGAAATCATGGATGATGACTAATTATTCCCATACTACTAATTCTTCTAACACCAAAGTGATCAACAATTTCCTAATTATTAATCCACACAGGTTCCTGGGTGTCCTATTGGGGCATCATCATGGATCTTCCTTATCAGTCTGGCATCGTCTCTGCTGAGCTACAAGATCAGGCTACCGAGATCATTCTACTTACTTCATATGATAAAATGACATGTCTATTCTAGACAAGATCCTGCAGGTAATTGCACAAGTTGATTTCTGCCTATGTGTTTGCATCTAAACGTACATGTAATTATTGTTTGCTTTAATTCTTTAGGTCAAAGATTTTCAGAAACAACACAAAACATAATTAACTGAATAGATGGACAGAGGGACCAGCCGGCCGAACTCTTTTTAATGCCCAACGAAAATTCAACAACGAGAGTTGATGAGTTGAGTGAGTTGAGTTGAGTTAAGGACCGACATCATTGCACTCAGGCATTCCCATAAGCAGTCTATACAAATATATTATACTCCATATTTCTAATGCGCTGTGTGTTAAATGGACATTTACTTTACTGACTACCGTTTCCATCAGTTGCTAACTTTGTGAGTTTATTGAAGTATTACGGAGAACCATCACCTTTAAACATAGAAGTCATAAACAAAAAGTTGCACGATTTAATGCCTGGCATATTTCGCTACATCTCATCAGGCGCACACTGCAGAGTTATGTATCATGTGAAGTGGATAGATGAAATATACTTTGGCTGAAATATTTCAAACACACAGTCACTGCTGATATTGTTCGTATGTGGGACATTGTTATCCACACGATAATGGCACATTTCAAATGAAGTCTTTTTGTCTGTAGTTACTTGCTTGCTTGCTTGTTTTCGCTGGCTGTGAACTCCAGCGTGAAGTCCTGTATGTCGGATGAAGCCATCCTGTTGTCCAACATCAGTGTGATGTCACACAGGACCTGAGGTTTGCATGAGTATCCGTTGTCCCATGTCTGGCTTATTGGTGTGCAGACTGGTGGTGCCTCGCCATGCAAGCAAATACTCTACGGCTTCAGAGGAATCGTTGATCCTACTGATGTTAGCCAGGTCCCCGATGGGACCTGTTGCCCAGGACGCACGGCGTGGACGTGTCAGCAGGTCTTGGCCAGTATAGAACCTGGCCCTGGTGCCTTGGAAACACTCTGCGTCCCTTTGTCTGTAGTAAATGGGTTGGAATCGTCTAATTGCTAGAGTCTCCGTATACTGGAGCAATCGTCCAATTTTCGATGAATAATAAACTATTACTATACCAATTACATCAAGAGGAAAAAGACGAAGAAGTTTAGGAAGAGGAGTACGAAGAAGAAGAAGAAGAAGAAGAAGAAGAAGAAGAAGAAGAAGAAGAAGAAGAAGAAGAAGAAGAAGAAGAAGAAGAAGAAGGAGGCGGAGGAAGAGGAGGCGGAGGAGAAGAAGAAACATAAGTAGAAGAAGAAGCAATGAAAGAAGAAGAGGAAGAAGCAACAAAAGAAGAAGAAAAAGAAGAAGTTTAGGAAGTCGTGCATGAAGAAGTAGAAGGAGAGGAGTGTTTAGAGGAAAGAACAGAATTAAATCTCTTTTACATCCACAGAACAAGGACCTCAAGAACAAGCTGCACCCACTTGCTATGACCCAAGAACAAGCCCTTAATCAGTTTACCATTGCATTAAGAACTGAAAAAATGTTGACCCTACGGCAAAACGGTATTAAAGTATTTAAAAAAAACCAAAAAAAATAAAGTATACCGTTATTTGAAACATTGACTTCATTGTTTTTCCTTGTTGGAAGTCACGTGTTATGTTAATGTACAGGGAGTCGAGGTAGTGCAGTGGATTGAGTGCTAGCTTACCAGGGCTCAATGGTTATGTATTCGAATCCTGTTCGAGCCTGGGATATAAACATAATTGACCTGGGCTCCAGGTCGGCCCAGCCTAAACAGTATCTGAAAATATCACAGGAAGTCAAGTCGGTCGAGATGATATTGACCACATCACCCCAGGAGGGCTGAACGGTCTAAACATGTGAGACTAGCACCATATACCATACGAATGTCCTAGTGTGAAAGAAAACAAACTACTGACATGATTCTTCTTCTTCTTCCGCGTTCGTCTGGAATGTTGTTTTAGATGTCATTGTGTTGTGCCTGTTTACAGCACAGCTGCGATATTTATTTGCACCTTTCGGCCGACACATACGACTTCTTGGGGCATGTGTTGATCTTGTTAACCTTCCCGGCTTGACATTCTACGAGATCTGAAGATGGAAGACAATTGGCTTATGAACAGCATCATGTCTGGGAAACTGAATTACTTCGACCATATTTAGCATCACTATGTTTTGGAAAGAACATTGATGGAAGGCGTGGTTCCTGGAAGAGGAGGCTGGAGTCAACCAGCACGAAGTTGGACATAGAACGCTGTGAAACACTGGGGATGAAGCACTCATGTTTGGTGTTCACTGTGGTCGTTATCCCCTTTGAACATTTTCTGTAAGATCTTATGGGACTAAAGGAGTTAAAACTTATTCTTGGAATGTGAGCTAACAAATTTGGAAGAGCCTGCAGGTGGCAGAGCTGTTGGTGAGGTGAAAGTTGCGAAAACTCTGGATGACCAGAATAACTATAAACGAATGCTGTAAGAGGTTAATGAAAGTACTAGTACTAGAACTTTCGAGAGTTGCCGACCAAGGCTTAGGACCTAACTTGCCCTCCCATTTAGTCTTTAGTCTGCATTTCCTCACACCAGGATAGGGCTTGTACCCTCCCAACTGTGCTAACAATCTACAATAATATACAACAAACAGCAAGTCTGAAGGCCTCAAACAGCAAAGAAATGGTCTGGAGATCAGCATGTATATGACCAGCCATGAGCTGACATTTGTCAACAGACTATCCAACAAGTTGGCTGGCAAATACACATCACAGATAAAATAATTATGTTGATAGACGAATGGATGTCATCCTCATCCAATGCCTTGCCGGCTGGCATGGCAGATCATGCCTCTCCACAAATTACAATCTCTGACGTCATGGATCAATTCATGTGTTGACTCCCTTCCGTGCCGTGGCACAAGACTGTCAAGAATCTTCTCACTGAATGTAAGGCAATTAAATGATGAAGGGCACAGTGTCAGCATGTCTTTGTGTGTGTGTGTGTGTGTGTGAGAGAGAGAGAGAGAGAGAGAGAGAGAGAGAGAGAGAGAGAGAGAGAGAGAGAGAAAGAGAGAGAGAGAATGAACGAACAGACTTTATTTTCAAAGGGTAACAAATTGAACACGCAGGCCCGTCTTACATTCGGCCCTTCCAATCACTCATCTTTCTCTTATCAACAGTGCATAGGAAAAAACATTGTCACATGAAGTTTGTAAACATAAACAATGCATATTACTATGTTATGTGACACATCCCCCATTCACTCCAACTCCTCCACCCAACCACACACATTCCCCCACCCATCCACCACATCCCTACACTTACACATCTCCCCACCCACACACACCTCTCACCCACCAAACATCCCATCCACCCAAACTCCAAGCACACATACATTCCCCACCCACCTACAAACATGTCCCCACCCACTCACATATCCTCTACCCGTCCCATTACCAACCAACAATCACTCACCTACATATCCTCCACCCACACACCTCCAACCACCCAGCCAAACACACATTCCTCAGCCACACATCCCCCACACACTTCCAACCACCCAGCCAAACACACATCCCCCATACACTTCCAACCACCCAGCCAAACACACATTCCTCAGCCACACATCCGCCACGAACACAAACATCTCCCCGTCAACTCACATATCCCGCACCTACCCACACACAAATTCTGAACTCACCCACATAATCTCCCATCTCCCCCAGCCCACTCACAGATCCCAAGCCCACCCCTACAAGCATTCCCCGCAATCTCCTAACCTACACACACTCACCCACCCTCATATCCTCTACCCACCTACACATCCTCTACCCACCGATCCTCCAACCACACACTCTTACTCATATACAATCACCCACCCACACATCCCCCAGCAACACATCCCTTAACCACACACCTCTACCGATATACACACACATCCCCACCCACGCACAATCTCCCCACCCATCCATCCCACCCATACACACATCCCTCACATACATCCCACCCACCAACACATCCCGCATTCACAAACACAAACCTCCCATCCACGCACAACACACACACACACACACATCCCCAACCCATACACTCATCCCCTCACACATTCCTAGACACACGTACTTATCCCTCAACCACTAACACCCACACATCCCTCACCCACTCATCAACACATACATCTCCTATCTACCCACCCACACTCACACACCCCAACCACCCATCTAAACACACATCCCCCACCCTCACACACATCCTTCACCCAACCACACCCCCACACACATCCTTATCCACTCCCAGCTCCCCTCCCACACAACACCACACCCACACACATCCCTCACCCACACACACATCTCCTACCCATCCACACATCCCCAAATTACAATCACCCTCACTACCCACACACCCCCACCCAGCCAGACATATCCCTCAACCACACACACATCACAAAATCCATCACCCACACCCATTACGCACCCCTCCCCCAACCCACATTCACCCACACATCTCTCACCCACACTCCCCACCTGTCCCACACCCAAACACATCCCTCACCCACACACACACATCCCCAAACAACCACCCCCACCTGCACACATCTCCCACCCACCACATATCCCCACACCCACATCTCCCCACCCATCCCATTACCCACCATCAATCATCCACCCACATATCCTCCTCCACCCACTCACCCACAGCCACCTAGCCAAACACACATCCCCACCCACACACACATCTCCCCGCCAACCCATACATACCGCACGCACCCACACACAAAGAGAGAGAGAGAGAGAGAGAGAGAGAGAGAGAGAGAGAGAGAGAGAGAGAGAGAGACAGACAGACAGACAGACAGACAGACAGAAGATAGAGAGACAGAAAAAGATAGTGAGAAAGAGAGACAGGTAGACAGACAAGACAGACAAGAATGATGAGAACACTGGCCGAATAGAAAGAGTAATGAAGATATCTTGAAAGAAGTTAACTCACAAACAGAACTGATCATTAACATCAGAAGAGAGTGAGAGAGAGATCACACAATATCAAAACCAACACATTTACTGTCAATGACATATAATTTATTTCTCATGAATATTTTCCCAGTTATAAGTTTCACACTTAAAATGGAATAACCACCTTTTTACATCACAGAGACACATTTCTTACCCTTTTCTAGTTAAAGACACAAAGAAATGCCCGAGATACGTACAAATACCCAGCAGTGGAAACTTACCCTAGATTTCTCAGAGTCTTAGATAGTGTAACATAAAGTGGAAAGTCTAAATTACTTACTCAACAGGAAATTCTATCCCAAACATCCTAGACATTGGTTGTGGTTAAGTGTTCACACAATGTTTGTAACATTAACCAGAAATTTTACCCCAAAAGTGATAAACATCCTAGACATTGGTTGTGGTTAAGTGTTCACACAATGTTTGTAACATTAACCAGAAATTTTACCCCAAAAGTGATAAACATTGCTAGTCATGGTTGTAGTTTGTAACATTAACCAGAAACTTTACCCAAAATGATAAACACCTTAGACATGGTTATAGTTAAAAGTTCACACAATGTTTGTAATGTTAACCAGAAACTTCACCCCCAAAAGTGATAAATATTCCAGACAAAGTGTGTCATGGTTACCCTTTGTGTTAGCTGTAAATGTGAACACTTAGATAATGTTAATAAGACACTTTACCCAAAAGCGATTAAATACTAGATGTGATTGCAATTAAGAGTTTACACCATGTTTATAACATTAACCAGAAACTTTACCCAAAAAGTAATAAACATTCTACACACGGTTGTAGCTAAGTGTTCACACAATGTTTGCAACATTAACCAGAAACTTTACCCCAAAGTGGTAAACATTCTAGACACGGTTCTAGTTTGTAACATTAACCAGAAACTTTACCCAAAAAGTAATAAACATTGTAGACACGGTTGTAGCTAAGTATTCGCACAATGTTTGCAACATTAACCAGAAACTTTACCCCAAATGATACACATATTAGAATAAAAAATGAGGTTACTGTAAGCAACTGGTAAATGCACACACTTTGATTACTTTAATGAGAAACTCTTATCCCAAAGGGGTAACCACTCTAAACAACCAGGTGTCAGTAATTCTATGTAAAAGTGTTAAGCTGACATAATTTTTGTAATGTTAACAAAACACTTTACCATAAGAAAAAGGACAAATATGTTAGACCAACACAGATATTAGTTTCCCTGTGTGAAGGTTACACTTGTTCTGGGGTAATGTTGACAAAATATTCTCCCTAATGTGGCAAATTACATTATTCTAGCTATTAGTTATTGTGTGGTGGTGATCAGGTTACATTTTTGGGGGTAACGTTAACAAGATATTCCCCCTAATGTGACACATTACATTATTCTAGCTATTAGTTACTGCGTGTAATGGTGATCAGTTTGCACTTTCTTTGGTAAAATTAACCAGATATTCTCTCTAAAGTGACACGTTACATCACTCTTAGGTGCCAGTCACCCCTTGTGACAGTGGTAATTTTACACAGTTGTGGTTCTGTTCAAAAGACAGTTAACAAGATATTTTCCCTAAAGTGACAAATTAATTTGTGTAGGTGTCAGCGACTGTGTGAAGTTAATCAGTTTTCACTTTTTTTGGGGTAAAGTTAACAAGATATTCCCACTAAAGTGATAAATTACAATATTCTAAGTGACAGTTACCATATGTGACAGTGGTAAGTTTATACATATGTGGTTATGTTAACAAAGTTAACAAGAATCAAGAAATTGCCCCATTATTATAAATACAACATACTCTATGTGAAGGTGGTAAGTTTAACTAATTTTGCACCAATAACCATAAAGCATATTCCAAAGTAACAAACAATCTAAACTACCCCAAAAGTCTTAACCTCCCCCAGTCTCATAGACAAACAGAGAGGAAGTTGCATTTCTCTACCCAACAATCACCACCATCTTCACAATGAAAGTCAGTGTTGCTTAGTCTCCACGGCCTTCTGCCCTGTGTCTCCATGGTGCATTCATACAGGCTTCTTTGAGTCCATCTCTGGATGTTGTCCACCCTCAGGCCTTATTCCTGCACACTTCCCCTCTACTTTCTCCCTAGAACATCCTTTAACAAACTATCTCTTTATAGGGCTAAATTACCTTGAGTGATCTCATCTCATTCAGTAATGTCTTCAGCACAACCAGTTTTTTTCTAACACATCTTTGCTTGTCTTTGTTTACACAACCAAATCTCATAACAGACCATGATATTCCTCCATTTGTCTACATAACCACATTTCATAACTGACCATGATATTCCTCCATTTATCTACATAACCACATTTCATAACTGACCATGATATTCCTCCGTCTACATAACCTCATTTGGAAACCGATGATGATATTCCCCCATTTGTCTATATAACCACATTTCAAAATCAACCATCATATTCCTCCTTCTTGTCTACATAACCACATTTCGAAGTCTGCAAAAATACACATCCTATTTATCTATAACCACATTCCAAAACCACCCATGATATTCCTCATATTCGTCTAAATAAACCACATTTCATAATAAAGCATGATATTCCTCCATTTTTCTACATAACCATATGTTAAACCAACCATGATATTCCACCACTGGTCTACATAACCATATGTTAAACCAACCATGACATTCCTCCCTTTGTCTACATAACCACATTTCAAAACCAACCACGATTATCCTCCTATTCATCTACATAACCACAGTTATAAACCAACCATGATATTCCTTGAGTCCTCTAAATAACCACATACCAAAACTACCCTCCACCCCTCCCCACAACACAAAGACGAAAATCTAAACACAACTCCAGTAAATTGTACCCCTAGTAACTTCAACAAACACAGACCCCCCCCCCCCCCCCCCCCAACAACAACAACAACAGCGAGCCAACCAACCACCCTATCCTGTATTTAAGTAGTAATTTAGCATTGTTTACACAAACAAACAAACAAAACCACATCTCATGTACAGGACATCAGCTAACATAAATACAAGACTCTCAACCATTACTATGATGGACAAAAAAAAGAGGGAAGGGAGAAATTATGTACATGAATACAGAATGAAGAAAACAACGACAAAATAAATGATAGCATCTGTTATCACTAACACATTGTGATTCTATATCGATAGTAAACACCATCTGGAGCATGAGGACACTGTTTACAACAATGGCTCTATACATTTTCAGAACAAATACATCACGATGATAATAATAATAATAAATATTAGCAATGCAGGACAAGAAAAATCAATGGTAAATTCAGTGCGCAGGGATGTTTACACGAGGATCACTGTACAGATTCGTATTGGAGGATAACATAATGCATCATCAGTCAAGGATTGGGTGTCTTTGTAGCCAGCTGTGGTGTCCTTCCCAATTGTTCATGTTGGCTTTTGATAATTATCAATATAATATGATATTTTATTTCCACGTTGCTTTCAAAGCTGTCTATTTTATCTTCATAATTTAACTGTTTTATCACCATAACTACCTATATAATCTTCATAACTTTCTATTTTGTCTTCATAATTTACTCTATTTTCTCCATAACTACCTATTTTGCCTTAGTAATGATCTAATTTGTCTTCATAACTTTCTGCTTTATCTTCGTAACAATATATTTTGTCTTCACAACAATCTATTTTGATCTTCAAAACTATCTACTTTGATCTTTATAACTGTCTATTTTGTCATCATAAATCAGACCCCTTCCAAATAACATCTGGCTTGAAACAGGGTGATGCACTATCGCCGCTACTCTTCAATCTGGCTCTAGAGAAAGTTGTAAGGAAGGTAAAGGAGGAATGTGATATTGGAGGAACATCCAAGCTGCTTGGTTATGCAGATGATATAGATATTATAGGGCAAAGTGAACAAAAGACATTGGAAATATTGACTCACTTAAAGGAAAAAGCCCAACAGATGGGGCTGGTTATCAACCAAGATAAGACAGAATATATGGTAATTTCAAGAGACGGAATGGCTAAAAACTCTGGCCACATACAAATAGATAATATGACCATTAAAAGAACGGAAACATACAAATACCTGGGTACAATCTTCAACTGCTCCAACATCATAAGGGAAGAAATACAAACTAGAATCAACTCTGGAAATAAGATATACTATGCACTACAACATCTACTAAAATCAAAGGCGCTATCTCGTAACACCAAAATCACAATATACAAAACACTGATCAGACCAGTTGTGCTGTATGGCTCTGAAACCTGGAGTACAATGAAAGGAGACGAAGCCTTGTTACAAACCTTTGAGAACAAAATTTTAAGACGCATCTTTGGACCCATTAGGGATACACAAAGTGGAGAGTGGAAAAGAAGAAGTAACAAAGACATTTATGATCTGTTTAAGTCCCCGCTAATCACTGGTATCATGAAGGCTAATAGACTACAATGGCTGGGGCATATAGAAAGAATGGAAGATAATAGGGAAACAAAACTCGCTTACACTCAGGAAATAAATGACCGTAGACCCCGAGGTAGACCAAGAAGGCGGTGGAGAGATAATACATGTACAGACCTACAAGCACTTGGAATCAACGACTGGCAAGAGAAGGTCCACCAGAGAGACGAATGGAGACGGATTGTATTTGCAGCAAAGAACCTCAATGGCTTGGAACGCTGAAGAAGAAGAAACACCTGTTTTGATCATTATATCTATTTTGTCTTCATATTTATTTTGTATTCACAAATATCTATTTTGTCGTCATAACTTACTATTTTATCTCCATAACTACCTAGTTTGCCTTCGTAATTATCTAATTTGTTCTCATAACTATCTACTTTGACTTCACAACAATCTATTTTATCTTCATAACTATCTATTTTTATCTTCATAATTATCTATTTTGTCTTCATATCCATTTCATCTTCATAACTATCTGCTTTATCTTCACAGTCAATCATGTTATCACCCTACATCTATGATATCTTCAGCAATGTAAAATTCTCTGCTTATTCCCCCCGACTTGCTCTCATCTATTCCCCCCGACTTGCTCTCATCTATCCCCCCCCCCCCCCCCGACTTGCTCTCATCTATTCCCCCTGACTTGCTCTCAACTATTCCCCACAGCTGGAGCGTCATAATGCAATGGCTAGCATACTAGCCTGGCAGCCTAGTGCACATGTGTTTGAATCCGCTTTGCGACAGGAAATGTCTTCAATGAACTTGGGAACCCAGTTTCACCGGGCCTAAAAAACAGGTACTAGGGATGCTGGCAATCCATGTCATAGATAGTACTGGATGGAAGAGATTTATATCATAAACAGTACTGAATGGAAGAGATCCATGTATAGATAGAGCTGGATGAAATAGATCCATGTCATAGATAGAACTGGATGAAATAGATCGATGTCATAGATAGAACTGGATGAAATAGATCCATGTCACAGACAGAACTGGATGGAAGAGATTGATTTCATAGACAGTACTGAATGGAAGAAATCCATGTCATAGATAGAACTGGATGAAATAGATCTATGTCATAGATAGAACTGGATGAAATAGATCCATGTCATAGATAGAACTGGATGAAATAGATCCATGTCATAGATAGAACTGGATGAAATAGATCCATGTCATAGATAGAACTGGATGAAATAGATCCATGTCATAGATAGAATTGGATGAAATAGATCCATGTCATAGATAGAACTGGATGAAATAGATCCATGTCATAGATAGAACTGGATGAAATAGATCCATGTCATAGATAGAACTGGATGAAATAGATCCATGTCATAGATAGAACTGGATGAAATAGATCCATGTCATAGATAGAACTGGATGAAATAGATCCATGTCATAGAAAGAACTGGATGAAATAGATCCATGTCATAGAAAGAACTGGATGAAATAGATCCATGTCATAGATAGAACTGGATGAAATAGATCCATGTCATAGATAGAACTGGATGAAATAGATCCATGTCATAGAAAGAACTGGATGAAATAGATCCATGTCATAGACAGTACTGAATGAAACAGACCTATGTTATAAACATAGAATACATTCAATGCATGTGATAGATATTAGTGGATACAACTGATAGACACAGATTCATATCATAGACTACTGGATGCATCAGAGCATTAACGATGTCTCAGACACATGGCAATCTACAACAGGCCTAAGGTAATACAAGCAAAAGGCGCTCTTCGCCATCTTCAGGCCTGTTAGGTAAATGGTTCTAGCCAGCCCCAGATATTTCTAGACCAATCTGCACTTGGCGGGTCATGGGGCCAATACCACAACAGTCACTTTTACTTCCCTGAAGATCTCCTGGCTCCCATTTTGGCCTGGCACCCATTTTAGCCCGTGTCGACCTGGGTGTCCAAGTCAATTAAATAAAAAACACACATCTCCACTGTGATGGGATTTAAGACATCACCACCAGCTGACAGGTGAGCATGCTAGTCACTTTGCCCCCTGGATGTACGCACCAGCCGGCAGGCGAGCATGCTTGTCACTGCCCCCTTGATGTACGCACCAACTGCTGGGCCAGCATGCTTGTCTCTGTGCCCACTTGATGTACACACCAGCTGCCAGGTGAACATGCTAGCCTCTGTGCTCCTTTGATGTACGCACCAGCCGGTAGGCCAGTATGCTAGCCTCTGTGTTCCCTTGATGAACGTACCAGCCGTCAGGCCAGCATGCTAGTCTCTATGTTCCCTTGATGTACGCATCAGCCGGCAGGCCAGTATGATAGTCTCTGTGCTCTCTTGATGTACGCACCAGCCAGCAGGCCAGTATGATAGCCACTGTGCTTCCTTGATGTACGCAATAGTAAACAGGCCAGCATTCTTGTCACTGTGCTCCCATGACGTATGCACCAGTCGGGATGCTAGTCTCTGTGCCCCCTTGATGTACGCACCAGTTGGCAGGCAAGCATGTTAGTCTCTGTGCTCTCTTGATGTACGCACCAGTCGGCATGCTAGTCTCTCCCCCCCACGTGTCGCGCCCATATCCCCACTCTCGACCCCCCGAACCCCCCCCTACCCCAGCCGCTTCGCGCCCACCTCGCACCCGGGCAACACCCGTCGGATGCTGTCTCTGTGCCCGCCTTATGTACGCACCATTTGGCAAGGCAAGCAGGTTGTCTCTGTGCTCTCTTGATGTACGCACCAGTTCGGCAT